>SNQJ01S0002750.1:589517-625852 GCA_010110895.2 Picea sitchensis | reverse complement strand
TTATTGTATGATTCCTTGATCACATACATAGGTTTATATTGAGTTTATGTTATTGCTATCACTTTGGTTGGTTGCATTTTTTTGCAGGTTCATCATTGTATGAGCGTTGGAACGGAGCTAGGATAGCGATGGCGAGAGGAAGCGACATTTAAACGTTATGTCACTCATCCCTCTTTAGTTAGTAAATTCAATATCTAAAACTTAAGGAAGGCGTCATGTTCTGTCATGTTTTGTTCTAGATCCAGGTGGATCTAGGGAGATCGGTTTGTGTCCGCACTTACAGATTAATCCTGAAACATAGTGTATTAGAGTTTCAGTGAGTTTGGGTTTAAAGTGTTTTAGGAGACAATTGTGTCAAGGGTCATCCTATGTCTATGGTCATAATGGTTAATATTCAAGGTGTTTCAAGGATGCAAATAAGGGTCAAGTTCAAACAAGTCAAAGCCAAGGTGTGTTAAGGCCTTTCAAGCTCAAAATGTTTCATCAAGGTGTATTAATGGGTTAGGGTGTGTCGGTGTGTCGGTGTTTAAATAGTTAAGGGTCAAGCTTGTTAAGCATGTTAAGGTGTGTTAAGGCATGTCAAGGTCAAAATAGTTCTCTAATGCTCATTAATGGGTTCGACTAGTAAGCATCATACTATTTTTGGGTTCATAGTGGTTAGGATTTATAACATAATAGGTTACTAATGTGTTTAGGGTCAAATGTGGTAGGGGATTATTGTGTTAAGGGTCACAAGTGATCAAAGTCATAGTGGTTAGGGGTGAAGACATGAGAATGAGTTAGTATGTTAGGTGTCATAGTGTGTTGAAAGCCACAGTGGTTAGGGTTTATAGTGTACTAGGGTGTTAGTGTGTTCAAGATTAAAGTGGGTTAGGAGACAATTGTGTTAGCCTTGTTTGGGATTAAAGTGTGTTAGTAGATAATTGTGTTTTGGATTAAAGGGTACTAAGGTGGTTAAAGGAAAAAAAGGGTAAATATGTTTCAAGGTTGTTAGAGTGTGTAAAGGTAAAAAGAGTGTGTTAAGGTGTGTTAATGTGTTAGTGTCTTATGCAATGTGTTAGGGTATTATGGAACATAATGTGTTAGGAGTTATTGATTAAGCTATGGGTCAATATGTTATAGTGTTATGAGATGATAATGTGGAGGGTCACAGGGGAAAGGGGTCATAGTGTATCTATTGTGATAATAGTTAGGGATCAAGGTGTATGCATGTCAAGGGAACAACTAATATAGTAATACATTTTCATGATGATAGGGATTAAGGTGTATGCATGTCAAGGGAACAACTAAGATAGTAATACATTTTCATGATGATAAATATAAAGAAGAGGAAGATGAAAATGAAAATGATGATAATATCACTTTGACAAGATGGTGTAATAACAAGAGAAATAATAAATACTTTACAAAATAGCAAACACTTACAAGGATGTATGACCATTGATAAAGATGCATTGAATGACATAAATGTGTATGAAAATCTAATTGAAGATTTTTACATTTAACAATTCCTCAATAAATTTGCATATTTAAAAGTTATTATATGATCATAAAAAAATTAATATGAATATATTAATGGTTTGAATAATTGTAATGATTTTTTTTCAATGATTCATCATTATTTTGCATTCCACAATAATAATAATGTAATATGAGGATTTTATTTCCATTTTTGTTTCACTTATTTGTATATCTATCAAAATGTTTTAATTAAGTAGTGTTTTAGTAATCAATCAATATAAAACTTTAAAAAAAAAAAAAAAAATGTCTTAAGCATAGTTCCAAGTTATACAAAACATGATTAACCTCCACTATAATTTTTCTATAGACATATTTATTGTTTACTACATTCAAACATGAAATTGTGTTTTTTTATGATATTAGTATTATCAATTATGTTAAAAGAAAAAACAATCATTTATCCTTAATTAAAATCAACTAAGACATTCCACATGAATTGTGCCCTGCCCTACTTATCATATTTTCCCCAACTTTCTCTCCCTCTTCTTCCCTCTCCCTCCTATAACTCACCGGAATATAATACTAAATCAAAGAATTAGAAAACATACTGTGACAAGTCTTTCATTTAGTAAACAATGATCCATATTTTTCAATATAATACCAAATCAAAGAATTAAAAAGCATAGTGTGCCACCTCTCTCATTTAGTAAACAATGATTCATATTTTTCAATATAATACCAAATCAAAGAATTAAAAAGCATAGCAACTCTCTCATTTAGTAAACAATAATCTATATTTTTCAATTTCCATTAAAAAAATAATAATATTAACATATTCAATCACATAACCAAATTTCAGAGAAATGGTCCACACATTCAATCACATAACCAAATTTGAGAGAAATGGTCCACACATTCAATCATATCACCAAAATGGTACATAAATTGAGAAAATGGTACATAAATTGAGAAAATGGTCTACTGATTTATCAATATTCAGAGTAAATAAATTATAAATACAATTTAGGACCTCTCTGCTCTGGTCCCTAATTGGCTCTCAACCTACTCTCTGATTAGATACAATGACTGTATTAAGATGATTTTGCAACTCATTGGTTAGATTGCAAACCCTGGTCCTCATTCCATGTTGCTGAATATGATTTGACTTTTAGAGCTCTGCATTAAGGGTAACCTGCCAACCACGTTTTGGTCCACTGCTGTGGATTGAAAAGTACACCAGAGGCACTTTGGTCGGCGCGCCTCTAACTATTACTACCTGCTCTGCTAACAAAACAAAGACTAATCTGTCATCTTCTGCACGGAATATTTCCACATTTTACATCATTAATCATTAAATAAATGTCATTTGGCATATTATTAAGGAAGAAGAAAGGGAGCTATAACCAGGGTTGGAATTTCAGATCCTCTCTCCATTTCAATTTTTTAAATGACAGTTATAGGCTTTTAGTGCCTTTCATTTTAAGTAAGTTTTATGCGAATTCATGAAATGTCATTTCTTATTTTCTTGTGTAAGTTTTATGTGAATCCAGGAGTTTTATGTGAATTTATGAAGTGTCATTTTTTACTTTCTTTTATCCGTGCCAGTGTTAAGAGAAGATGAGATATCAAGGCGATGCAACCAGGTTAATTCAATGTATTAGCTTCATAAATAACATGTGGGTATAGTTCATGTCTACAATGAGTTTAATACAAAATAATTTTGTAATTTGTAAATTTAAATTAAGGATTAATCTTAATACATTGTTATCATATTCTATTAATATGATTAAACTAAAAACTAAAGAAAAAATTGATAAAATTAGATAAAACATTACATCAGTATAAGGCATAACTAATTTTAAGGGTACATTAAATATTGATGCCTTTCATTTTACATTTTATGAGAATTCATTAAGTGTCATTTGCTACTTTCTTTCATGTGTGACAGTGTTAATTGAAGATGCTTTAATTTTTTAGTGCTTTTTATTTTACATTTTATGCGAATTCATGAAGTGTGATTTGCTACTTTCTTTCATCTGTGATAGTGTTAAGATAAGATGAGAGATGAAGGATGAAGGCCATGCATGTTAGGCATTGAAATCAAAAAACACAGCAACAATCACACAATTGACGGGAAAAAACTATCCAGGTATACAATCATTATCTCCTCTCATACACACAACACATCATTATTGCGTCTTGCTCTCACACACTCACTACACATTGTTCATTGTTCCTCTATGGGTATGTTGGTATATATAGCATCTCTCAAACAGTTAGATTAATTGATTATAATTAGATTCACTAGTTACACAATCTGTTCACAAAAGGATGCATACATGTACATTCTTAATATAGTTGCATGCATGTGCATGTGACCGTATGAGAAATTTTTTGACATGTTTCCAACAATACAACCAGGTTAATTCAATATATTAACTTCATAAATGACATATAGTATAACTCAGGCTAAGTTTAAATCTTTAGATTGTGTATCAAAATTACTTTTGCCTTTTATTGTAGCAATGTTTCTTCTAATTTTATTAAATTCTTAGTTGGTTTTAGTTTTCTACTTAATCATATTAATAGTGTAGGATACTATGGTTGATTCTTAATTTGCAATCTACAAATTGCAAAATTGTTTTATGTTAAATGCATTGTAATGGTTCAATTATTTTCATTCCTGTCGTTTTTTATGTTTCAAATTATTTGTTTGTCGAATACATTTAAAAACAAAAAAACATTCTGTGGAACATCAAATTCCAGGCATGCATGGTCCACCTCATAGCTCTGGCTGTAAAATCCAGTCTAAGTAACGCAATTAAATACCAGAGTTAATGCGTTTACGTCATCAAAATTTTGAAGATATGAAAGTTAGTTAGAAACTATAATTGTTATATCACTGTACAAATTTAACCTGCAGCATTAATATTGTTTCACCAATCTTTTCATATATCTGCCCATTTGTCTTCGCTTCAAAAATTAATTATAGAGCTTTTTGACTTCCCGTGACATGCTTCAAGAGAATCACTACTAAAACTAGATACCAATTATACAACATTTCAATATCAATATAATAATATTTTATCACGAAAATTTTCCATTACCCCCACTCTATCTAAAACCACTTTAGATATAAATAACCCAATCAAAAAAACTACGTTGTAATTTATTTTATTTTTTTATATATTTACAAATATTACAATTTAATTCTCATATCAATATACTAATATTTTATCATGAAAATTTTCCACTACCCATACTCTATCTAAAACCACTTTAGATATAAATAACCCAATCAAAAAAACTACGTTGTAATTTATTTTATTTTTTTATATATTTACAAATATTACAATTTAATTCTCTGTATTAGTTTTAGGTTTTTTCTTGCCATAAAGAAAATTATACATTTATTTATTTTTTATCTTTTACATATACTATTTAATATGATAAGGAGTGGGTTAACTAAGGAGAATTCTTTTTTCGGGAGTTATCTTTTTTCCAGTTGTTTCATTTTAAATTTCCGACCAATCTAATCCATAATTATGATGGATTTTCTGAGCATTTGGGTTGGTTTAAAATGGGGAAAAACCCTTGGGGTAAGATTTGAATGGTAGTTGCGCCTCGGGTGTAGACCAGTTGGCAACCACACCTTCTATTAAGGGGTGTGAGTTGTTTAGCAAGTCACAGGTTCAACCAATTTTTATAGTGAGAAATCAGTCTCAGAGAAAAACCACTTTATATATGTGTGTGTGTTCCTCACAAAGCATGTTACTTGAACATCTTACAATGGGGTACAACAAGCATTTAAATATGATTCAAAAATAGAATACTATGGGTTGTGTTAAACTAGATGGGCTAAACCATTGAGCAAGTCAAGATTATGCAACCCAACAATTTCCCCCTTAAATTTGAATTGGGGAAACATTACAACATATTCCCCATTAATTCCATCACATGGAGTTAACAATTAATAGATGTCTCAATTCTAGAGTCTTCACCTAATATATAGTCCATTCCAAGTCCATTCCAATTGTTAACAACTACTTTAAACAAATGATCATTTGAATTAGGGGTACGCATGCCTAAATAGGTCTTACAACAATAGACCCTTCATATACAATTATATGGCCATTCACAAGCGATGAACACATATAATCAAACTCAACAAGGACTCTGGCATCTTGAAGACATCACCATCATGGGTTTTTAGAGTCTGCATGTATCATAGGAAATCTCTCTTCACCATGACACATAACTCTTGCAAGAACCAAGTAAATCATACACATCAACATGGGTCCTCAGAAGTTAAACAATCATCATGTCTTATGTGATCCCTCCAAAAGCTATAAATAACGAATTTGTTGACACACAACTATAATTTGCATAGAAAATCTCCTTGAACCACACAACTTACCAAAGGCCTTTAGTAATTAGAAAAACAAAGAAGGAAACATCTTGAAAATGTTCAACTTGATGATACCTTGGATCACTACATTTGGAATGGGCTCGACACTTTGTAATATCAAGTAATATTAGGTGATTGTGAAAACATTGTAAATCGTGTTCGTAAAAGGGAGTACTCCCTAGTTATCAAAAATATAGATCATGATTACAATATCCAAAACATTAGGCATGAGTATGAGCCTTATACTTACCAAGCATCCAATGAAGAGGTTATGGGATTTTTAAATGTCTCAATGTCATCACTTTGGAGATTTGTGGTTTTTCATTTAGAGCCACAAGTAGCACTAATTAATTATTCTATAGATACATTTTTAAGGGAAAGAGAATGTATTTTAGATTTATGATAAGTTTTAGGGAAGATTTATAATATTGTAGATATAAAATCATACTTCAATGCTTATTATTTTTAATTTATGTTTGTTTACACTATTTTACTTAATTATTTTTCTATATTTTGTGATTAGGTACAACATTAACGTGCTACTTACAAAAAGAAAGAAATTGCATATCCATTGAAAAGGATACATTACAATGCAATTTTATTAGAATTAATGTTATTAAAGCTCTTCCAAAGGATTCAATGCAGAAGTTGTTTTGAAAGGTAATTTTAGTGCATATCATGTGGAAAAAAATGCCAAATGAGCCTCAATCACCGTTGAAATACTTGTTTGGAAAGGATCATTCTCAACAACTTCGAGACATAGAAGACCCAATTGAACTATAGAATGATGTCCAAGAATAAAGTCAAACTCCTAAACATAAAAATGTACCTAATGAAAATGATGAATTTGACATATTAGATATTATTGATTAATTTTAAGATGTTCTTGAAAAAATGGTTCAATTTTCCTTATTATTGACGAGTTTATATTTGTAAAGTTTTTCACTCAGATTTTGCATTAATAATAAATATTTATATTTTGTTGTTTTAGGATGAATCTTTTTAATATGTTCTTCACAAAGCTGTTCCATTTACTTGTTGGCTTTCAATTTTATGTGAATCATTTACATTTTTAAACCAAAAAAACTCTTAAATGTATAGGTTTTTCATTAAAACCAACTATTAAATGTATTTTTTTTTGTTAAATGTTTAAAACTAGTGTTAGCTACAACTATCAGCTACTACGTATTAAAGTAAACTAAAAAAGTGTTAAAAATATTATAAATTGTACTTAAAATGTATGGCATACTAAATTAATTAATAATATATATAATTATATGAAAATTAAAACTTTGAAAAACTGACATGACATTTTTAATAATGTTAAAAAGGTCAAATTTTAGGTCTTTAAAAAATGAAAAAAATAAGAAAAAACATACATTTAAAAAATTGTCGATACTTTATAACTAAGAAGATTTAAAATGTCAAAAAACTACCTTGAAAAAAAAGGGTGCTACTAATAGCGCCATTTTTTTTGAAACGGGGGTAAAAACAACCATTAGAAAAACAAAAACTTTATAAGGTTCTCAACAAGTAGGTAACTATGTTAATCGTGTCTCATGTGAACTCGCCACTAGCTATAAACAATGAGTTTTCCATAGTCAACACACAACTATAATTTGCATAAAAATATGTGGGCCCTAGATTTCCTACAAGAATATATCCTTGAACCACATGGATTCCCAAAGGATTTGAGCAATCAAGTCATCTCCCATCCATTCACAATGTTCTTCTTCACCTTCGGCTGAACCTTTCCATGTCTCTATAGACTATTTGTTCTACTCTTCAATTCACTAATTTCGTATTCCTAGTCGACAAACACCTCCAGTCACAACATTCTCATGTGCCATGGGAATTTGTCCTCTTGTTACTTCCAAGAACTCCACCACAATAGTCGCTTGACAATGGGAAACAAGACAATGCAACAAAAAATCATGTTAATTACATAAACACAGGGTTTTATACAATTCAATCCTTGGAATACAACCCATACTCATTGATTATTGCTGGGCCAAGAGTGGGTAGAAAAGTAACTCCACACTTTGATGTGTTTTTCATTAGCATGATAGGTTAATAAATACAACAATAAATGAATGTTGGTCCTTAACAGATGACTCTTCCTATCACCTACAACTCTTCATATTTACACTATTGTTACAAAACGCAATCCCAAGGATTATGTGTCCAACATTCCCTCCCTTAATCTAAAGGGGTGTGTGTGAGTGCAAGCATCATTTTGAACTTCTCAAAAAAAAATCTTCCAAGCACTTTGGTAAAGATGTCTGCAATTTTCTCATTTGTGGAACAATGTCTCAAGTGAATAGTCTTGGCCTCTACATGATATCAAATCAGATGATACTTTGTGTTGATGCATTTTGTTCGATCATGGAATCTAGGATTCTTGGCCAACTTGATTGCAGAAGTATTGTCAATTAGAAGAGGAGTAGAATTCACTTGTTTCTCCTGCAAATCTTCAAGTATTTTCTTGAGCCACACAATCTCCTTTGCCGCTTCTGCAGTTGCCACATATTATGCCTCTATTGCAGAATCTACTAGAACTGACTATTTGTGTGATCTCCAGGACAAATCTATTGATCTAAGATTCATGAGATAGCATGAAGTTGATACTCCAGTTTCCTTATCTCCATCAAATTTTGAATCAAAATATCTGATCAGGTTGAAGTCATCCACCTTAGAGTACCTAAGTCCAAAATCTTGAGTTCCTTGCAAGTATTTCAAAACTCTTTTGTAGCAGACCAATGTCCTTCACAAGGATTTTGCATGAACCTGGAAAGAATCCCAACAACAAATGAAATGTCTGGTTTGGTGATAGTAAGATAGATAAGACTTCCCAAGCTATGTATAATTGGTTGCATCCTCAAATTCATTCACTTCTTTTCATGTGAGTTTCAAATTTTGTTCCATTGGAATAGAAACATGATTGCACTCAGCCATGCCAAAATTGTTCAACAATTCTCCAATGTACTTCTTCAGTGAGACAAATATGTACTTTAGATTTTGAATCACTTCAATGCCCAAATAGTAGTGAATATGTCCCAAATCTTTCATCTCGAATCCTTTTATCAACTCTTTCTTTATGGATGCCATGTAGTTCTCGTTGTTCCCTGTTATCAAGAGATCATCTACATATACTACAAGATAGACAATAGTTTTTCCAACTTTCTTGACAAACAAAGTTGCATCGTCAAGATTGAAATGCTTGAAATTTAATTTCAGAAGATGCTCAGTTAACTTTTCATACCATGCTCGTGGTGCTTGTTTCAAGCCATATAAGGATTTGATGAGCTTGCGTACCTTATGTTCTTGTCCCTTCACAACAAATCCTTCTGGTTGAAACATGAACACATTATCTTTCAGGTCTCCATTCAAGAAAGAAGTATTCACATCCAATTGATGATTTTTCCATCCATTTTGTGTTGTCATGGAAAATAGAGTGTGGATGGTAGCCCATTTTGTTGTGGGGGAAAAAGTCTCCTCATAATCAAAACCTTATTTTTGTGCAAATCCTTTTTGCACGAGCCTTTATTTGTGCTTGTCAAGTGAGCTATATGATCTGTACTTATTCTTGAGTACTTACTTGTAGCCAATCAGTTAGGTTACATATGGAGGGTCCACCAACTTCCATGTCCCATTCTTGATGAGAACATCATATTCCTTCTGCATGGCTTCTTTCCATTCATCATGAAGCAGCTTCTGTAAAGCAAGTTGATTCAAGGTTAGTAGATAAATTCAACTAAAAATCATATGAAACATCCATATCATTTACTTCACTTGAGTTTGAATTATCTACATTACCTCTGTCTTGTTTTGAGGAAAATTAGGTTCTTGTCTTTCCGACCTCATCGGGATGAACACTTTCAAGTGTTTTTATGAGCCATTCTAGTGGACCTTTCTGAGATGGTCCAGGTTTCTTGGCTGATTGAGATGGTGTTGAGTTCTCATCAAGCCTCGGCTTTTCAATCCTCTTAATCACAACATCCAATTGAACTTCAAGTTCTGATGAAGTGGAAAGAACTTCTTCATGAGGGGAAGATGGTGCTTCATAAGGAGAATCTAGAGATTGACCCAAGATAGGGATCCTCCCTTCAAGATTTGGAATATCATCATCAAATTCATGATATGTCTTTACACAAGTGAATCTATCCAGAGTTTCATCTTTCTTGGAGAATTCAAGAAAGATCGCATATATGGAAAGGATGAATTTATTTCTTGTCTCATCATAAATATGATATCCCTTGGTGGTATTTGATTACCCCAATGATCTGGATTATGTTAGGAACGAAATGAAAGAAGAGAAATTACAATGAAATACTCATGAAACTTGCCTAACACCGAGAAATACAACAATACTTGATTTCCATTAATGAAAGAATTTTAAAGAGACTGTAAAAAATACAGAGTGCAAGACTCGCTAGAATGGTGACAACTTTATCTCTGAGAAGAGATGTGATGACTACGCTCATTCTCAAGAAGTTGATTACAATGAGGCTTTGAAGGCATTTTTTTATGTTAAAAAGGAATGCCAAAACCCTAGACATCCATAAACCTAACCCTAGGAGATGAAACTCCAAAAGTCATGTGGGTCTCGTTTGCGTAAGTTAGTACATTAACTTCCCAGGGTAGTAACTTTTGCATACGATCTTCGTTTTAGGCGCGTGATATCCCGTTGGAAAGGTATTTTCGAGAAATACACATTACACCATCAAACTCTGACTCTATCTATAGTTTGAATATGGTGAGCCAAAATAACACTATTTAGGGCCCCAAAACGGCCCTGGAAGTACAACAAGATGTGCTGACATGAAAACATACAAAATAAGCCAGTTGGATTAGGTGGGAGGCCACCAGTATCCACCTGAAAGATGTGTAGGGATCTAGACAGCCTCGAAAGTGTAGAACCCACAATTACAAATAAGTACAGAAGAACGTGTTGAACTAAAAATTGGCAAAAGGAGCCAGTTGGAACAGGTGGGTGGCCACCAATATCCACCTGGATAAATCCTCCCCCCTTAGGAAGCAATGGTCTCCATTGCGTTGAGTTCCTAGGGAAGAGGGGAAAGCATGTTCTAAATCTGAATCTTGGTTAGTTGCGTGCTTTGTTGGAGAAGTTGTGTTTCTTGGTCTGTGGAAGACTATCACAAACCTGTTGTTGGCGGGGTTGAATATGCTCCACCAACATGTTGTCTCTGGGTTTGATGGGGAATTGTGTAGGCACCATTGTAGGTGAAGAAATAATATCTTCTTTCTCTTTGACAATCTATTTTTGTTGGATAGAAGGTGTTGAGGCTGCAGTGGTTGTAGAGGTCTTCTATGAATCCTTTGAACATACTGTGAAGAGGATGAATTTTGCATATGAGATATTACCTTGCAACACTATTTTGGTGGAGCAATAGTCGGAACTACCTCTGGTATCCAATAGATCTAACCTCCCAGAGTAATAATGACACTACAGGGTCTAGACTCATAGACAATATGACATCTCCACATATATGGTTGGCCTAAATCCACATCACAGACATCAAAAGGGGAAACATCACACACTACCTCATCCTCGAAGGGTTGGATGCAATAGGACAGGAAACATTGTTGGCTGACACAGAGATCTCATCCCTGATGAAGCCACTCGATGTTGTATGGTTGCAGGTGTGGTGTTGTCGAAAACCCCAACTGTTTGATGGCCTTAGATGAGATGAGGTTCTTCTGGCTTCCATTATCAACAATGAAATGCAACAGAGTCCCCTTCACCCACATCTATGAATGGAAGAGGCATTCCCCCTCTTCAAGATCTACTGATTCTTTTGGTTGAATTGTTGCGGTCGTGACAGTGGCAGTGGGGTCTGCGTCGATGATCTATCTGCTTTCAATATTTTCTGGATCGGACTCCAAATCAGGGTTCGTATCTGTGGCTTTGACCTTATCCACCAATGACTATTTCGAGTGACATTCATCGGTGTTGTTCCAGCGGATTTTGTAGAAGTCACACCACTTCCCAGTGTTATTCTTCATCTTCCCTTTACCCTTTTTGTCATGTGTCTTGGATTGGTTGTCTAGGGGCTATTTGTTAGGACCGTCTTTACCGTGATTTGGTTGTTGCACATTTGCAGACCTGAATTACCATTTGTTCTGGTGCCTAAATTTTTGCTCGATTTTGACAACATATCGATAGGCATATCCAAATGATGAGATGTATAGGAAATCCATTTCGGTTTGGATGTATCTATGCAGAGCCCCATGGTATTTCAGAACCGGATGTCGCTCGGAGTCCTTTATACCCAACTTGGTGCACAAGGTATGGAAAGTATTTGTGAAATCTGGCATTGTTTGGCTCTTCTCTTGTTGCAGTGTGGTCCATCTCATGTATTGGTCTTCATAGTTATCAACATGATAGTATTTTTCTTTGACTGCATCCACAAAAACATCTCAAGTGGACTCAGCCTCATAGATTCCAGATTCCTTTGTGGAACTTTGCTCCCAGTAAGTTCCCCGCCAATGTTTGACATGGGGGGGGATCCTTCAGGAGTGTGAAGGCTATCTTTTTCCTGTCGGAAAAATTTTGAACAGAGAAATAACCTTCTAATAGATTTAACCATTTTTCTAGGGCATCCACATCTATCTAACCTTCAAATATGGGAATATCAAAATCAACTTGTACCTTGAAGGGAGAGGTTCCTCCAAAATGGTTGCTTGATGAAGATGTGCCTATTTCTATCGACAGGCGTTGAAGAATGTGTGCAAAATTCTCCATCATTTCGTCCCTCTGTCATGCGAGATCTTTCTCAAGCAACAGGTTAATAAAATCTTATGCTCTATCGTATTTCTTTTCTACCGCCATCGAGGGATTCTTGGGTGTGCGAGAGTGATTTTCCTCAAGAAAGAAAAAATCGAGACCCAACTGGCTATACTCGAACCTCGTCGGGGACATGCATTGAAAAACAATCAAGAGCAGACTGCTATGATACCATTGATCCAGATTATGTTTGGAACGAAATGAAAGCAGAGAAATTACAATGAAATGCTCATGAAAATTGCCATACACCGAGAAATGCAACAATAATTGATTTCTATTAATGAAAGAATTGTAAAGAGGTTGTAAAAAATACATAGTGCAAGACTCGCTAGAATGGTGGCATCTTTATCTCTGAGAAGAGATGTGACGACTATGCCTTCCGACTCATGGCATCAAGCTTGCTTCTTTGCTCCTTAGGAATCAATAAATAGTAGGTGGAACCAAAGACCCTAAGATGCTTCACCGAAGGAATGTGGCCATACCACATTTCATATGGAGTCTTGTTTTTAAGAGCATGATATGGACACCTGCTTTTTATATAAACTGCACATAGAAATGCATCATCACAAAACATCAATTTAACATTCTTGAACAACATCATGGAACGAACCATATTTAGGAGTGTCATTTTTATTCGTTCAACCACACCATTATGTTGGGGATTGTATGGAACTGTGGTTTGATGTTTGATCCCATGTTGGTGAAGGTAGCTTTCAAATTCATTAGAAGTATATTCTCTTTCATTATCAGTGTGAATAGAGCCAATACGAGACTAAGATTCATTTTGAAAACATACATGAAAAATTTTAAAAGTTTCAAAAGCTTGTGATTTATCTTTCAGCAAGTACATCCAACACATCCTCGTGTAATCATCAAAAAAAATCATGATGTATTTGTTTCCATTTGCAGAAGGAACATGCATAGGGAAACACAAATCAAAATGAATCAGTTCAAGTTTTCTACATGCTCTGGAAGTAGAATCATGATAGGGTTGTTTGTTGTGTTTTCCAAGGATACAAGCATCACATTGCTTCAATTTCCTAGGAATAGTAGGAAAACTAGAAACACCATTCTTTCTCAACAAACAAATATTGTCATAATAAATATGGTCAAATATAGCATGCCACAAAAGACTAGATGACATTATACCTGATTCATGATGGGAGAGGTATGCAGTAGTGTGTGTATGGGAATATGTCCCATTTAGCTTCAACAATCTTCCATCTTCCATTCTGGTCATAACAAGCATGTTATCGGAATCCTTCCTTATCTCAACTTTTCCATCGAACATATGAACAAAGTGGCCTTGTTATATAATGTGAACAAGGGACAACGAGCTTCTTTGTATCTTATGAAGATAGAGTACATTGTGCAAAAGAAAATTTGGGAGTCCAATAAACTTAATCCCGGTGCCCATTATCGAGGATTTGAGACTTGATCTATCCACATGGTACACTACGACATCTACATTGCCATCGGATTTTTTGAAGAAGTCTCTTCAAAATTTCATGTGGGAGGTTGTGCATGTGTCAAGAAGCCATTCATCTCCCCAAGAATTAAATGAAGTATTAAATAGATCTTTAGTTACTCCTATATTGCAATGGGAAACAACATAATGAACATGTGTTTTACCTTCCGCTGGTTTTGAAGTTCTATCTTTGTTTTCTTTCCAATTCTGTCTTTCTTTGATCTTCTCCCATGGAACTCTACAGTATTTGGCTTTATGTGACCCATTCATTCTGCAATGGGTACAATGAAGATCATATTTTTCGTGGGGATTATGTCAACCCCCCTTGCATCTGAGCTTCTTCTTTCTATGTCTTTTCTTACTGCCTCTATGTCGTCCAAAAACTGGAGTACTGGAAGCCCCAAAGATAGATGCTCTTGATGACAATTATCCATAACCTAATGAATGGTCATCTCTCTAGTATGTGTTTTCCATTGATTTTTTTCAAACATGCAAGGAAGAACCTCTAAATCCTCCAATTGAAAATATATATAAAATCTGAGGCAGTTGATTCGAATATGTGTAGAGACTTTGAAGTGAACTTAAAACCCTATCCCTATGTTGGATTTTGTAGTTTTTCCACCTTATCTCTTTGTTCCACGCCTTTGTTCCAGGTCAGTATGCATGATCACCAAGGTCAACTTGGCATCTAGGAAAATCGTGGCCAATATTCTCTTTGACAAAGGATGCTACGGAGGGGATCCAACCTAATTCAATATTTTTATTGGGCTTGAAACCAATTTGAGGAGAGATATCATCTTGGGTTCGAAACTAAAACATATTCAATATCCTTTGATGAGTGATATGGCTCGAGAGGGAGAATAGTCCATAGTTCATTCCTGGATGGAGGAACCCAATATGTGAAATGAATAGTCAACGGGCATGTTGTTTTGTGCAATGAGGAGGATGTAGAGTTTATGCGGTGATTGATGGAGTCACGCGGGATGTAGTCTAGCAAGAAAATACAATGATGAGTTCGTGCAAAGGTTAGATGAAAGAATGAAGAACCCTAGAAATCGACGGGCTTAGTACAGTGGCATGTTAGGGTTTCCATGCTCAATTGTCGATGAGTGACGGTGTGTTAGTTGTATTATCGGCGTGAGGGATACCATGCATAATATTTCGGTTTCAGGTCGACGATGGTTTGTAGTTCTGGTTCTTTGATGCAAGAATGTGAATAAGTTTTTTCTCTATCCATGGGAATGATACCATAGATGTATTTGAACGAGCATGCATAGAATTAGGAGGTCAACATATATGGGATGTAGTCTGTGAATATATGTGCATGGGATACAAGAGAAAACCCTAAACAAAATATTGAGTGACCTGAGAAGATAGACTGGAAGGAGGAAAATAGACCAGGGAATCAGTCAGACTGGAGTGTAGAAGGACTAGTAGTTAGGGTGAGAATTTTCTATTCGCTCATGGAAAGGAAGCACCAAGAGAATAATGCATGGAGTTAACATGGCTATGATACCATTGTCAAGCTATGAGTGGGAAGAAAAGTAACTCCACACTTTGATGTGTTTTTCATTAGCATGATAGGTTAATAAATACAACAATAAATTATTGTTGGTATTCCTTAATAGGTGACTCTTCCTATAACCTATGACTCTTCATATTTATACTATTATTACAAAACGCAATCCCAAGGATTATGTGTCCAACAATTTCAATAGGTCCTTTTTCCAATTTACCCCAGTGGCTCTACACTCTCATGCATTGTGCGACTTCACCATAGGAATATACATTCAATTATATGGCATGCACAAAAATGTGCTACACACATAATTGTCTTCCATAAAAATTGATCGCAATCGATCAATATTTGATTATGAAATATAATATAGCTCCTCAAGGTCATAACATGCATAGGGAACAACAATATCTCCATAATAAAATCTAAACATCTTAGTATCAAATATTTTCATGAGTCGATCAATTTCAATAACTAGTATCTCATAGCCTTTGTTGATTATTTCCTTTAGCTGATATGGTTTCCATGTTAAAGGTGGAAAAAACCATTTGCATGACTCTTCTCACTACTTTTTACCTTTTTTCTATTACTTGATGATTTATCTCATTTATCATTTTTTTTTAAACCCACAAGGGTGCTTTTATCCACGTTTCCATAAAACCACAAGAATATGTCATCTATAGGCTAGTGTCACAATCGTTTATCAACAATAAATCAATGAGTAGATCAATGCATCATGACCAACAATTGAATTGTTCTTCACTCAACAAGCAATGCACACACTCAAATCTATGCACATTTACTTATAACCACCATGAGCGTACTTTCTCTATCTCTCTCCAAACTATCTCTCATTTGTAGCGATATACTTCGAACAACGAGGATGGCCAACTCTCCTAACATTTTTTTCTTTTCCAAGAAACAAATTGCAATTTATCTTCCATTATAGAATGAAAATCATATTCTTCAAGTGCTCAAAGCACAATACAAAAAAAAAACAACTACAAGTGCATATTATACTTAGAAGAGTACAAGTACATATTGCACTCACAAGAGTATAAGTATGTCCTTACAAGAGTAAAATTACATAATTAATGTACATTTAATTTCTGGCACTTAAAAAATTAATCCTTAATTCTTACCTTTTTTCCCTTCTTCGTTTTAAGTTCTTGCTCCCCCTCTAAAGAAGAAGCCATAATAACTAACTATAAGTTAGAAGGAAAGAGATCATGATTCATAGAGTGAACTAGTTCCTTATCTAGATAAGAGGTATTGGTTTCATGAAGTCTCTTTATTCAACTAAGAGGGGCTTTAGGTACAACTGCTTCCCTCAAGGAGGAAAGATCAATATTCATATCTTCTACTCTATCCCCGGAGGTAGGAGTGGATTCCCCAATCAGAACTTGAGGTTGTTGATTTACCTCATTCTAATCAATCTCATTATCCAACATCAGTTCCTATGGAAAACTCCAGCTCTTTGGTTTTGATTTGGTCCCTTTTTTCCTAGGAGGATGAGCTCGAGCACGAGGACAAGTAACTTGTAGATGTCTTGGAAGTTGACATATCCTAAACTTGAATGTTGTGTTCTCATAATCTACGACCTATGTACTTTAAAAAAATTTCATTTGAGAATCATTTTGTCAGGAAGACCTTTACTAAGATCTATCTCAACATAGAGATGAGCATATGTGCACAATCCTACTACAAATTTCTCAAGATTTTATTTTATGTAAGTTCCCAAAGTATTTCCAATATCCGCAAAAAAATGATAAAAAAAAATAGAAATGTAATGGAAAATTGGGAAGATGAATCCAAATTGGCATTCCAGTAATTGGTAGAAAGTCAGGATCAAATGATGGGAACCAAGGAGTTATAAAAAGTTGTGTGCTTCCCCAAAACCAAGAACCCTCCTTAAACACAATCTGATAAGTAACATGATTGTTGTTTTCAAGTTTCTGTGGTGAGGAGTTTCACATATGTTTTTCGGATAATCCACAATCTGATAAGTAACATGATTGTAAAACCGAACAATTAAAAATTCTTTGGAGCATAGAGAAAGCTTGCATTTCTTTGTTTAATTCGAATGGATCCACTAGTACAAAGACGATGTGCGTGGCTAATACTCATTAAATCTACAAATAATTGCATCTTTTTCATATAGTGAACACATGGGTTACCTTTGGTGCTATGATCTCCACCTCCGACACCTCATCAACATACTCCACTATATAGGCACTAAGAAGAGTAGAATTCTTCGAAGAATTTGGAATGGTAGATTTTTTTTACTGCATCCCTAAAAGACCCAAGTTTGGAGGATGAAGGCACCCCAAAATCAACCATTCCTCCACAAAATTGCAACACCAAAATGACAAATCAATCTTTACCTATGAAGTGGACAGACAAAGGATTTTGATCCTCAATTTGTTTTCCTTAATAAAGTAATCATTGATTAGCCACAAGAATACCTTGTGATAGCTCCAATTTCTTCTTTAAAACAAATATCGAATCAACAAATTGTACCCACAAACTTAAAGTGTCAACATTCGAAAAATGGTGAATAGATCTTTCGTCAAACACTTGATAAGAAAACATTTGGTCAAAATATTTCCATCAAGACCCTTTTGAAGTAATGTTTCCCCTTCCTTGCCATTGAAAGCATGCTTGATGGCATACACTATTCATTTAGGCATTACGTCAAACAGTTTGCATGCAAACATTTCAACAAACACTTGGCATGCCATCCCTGTTGCCATGGTATTTCTAGCATTCAAACAAAGTGTTTGAGGAAATTTTTGCAAGACAAGTGTTTACCACATTACAACACCCATGAATTGCTCGATCTAAACTTGGTATTTTTCCATGGTGCCTTTGAATTCCTCAACATGAACACGATGTATTTGCACAACAAATTTAGCATGTCCATCGTTAACTTCCTCATAATACCACATTGTCATTATCATTTAGTAAATGATATTTATAAATACTTAATTGAATTATCTCTCTACACATGTACAAAGATCATTTTCCAATGAAGGGCTTCCCATCACACTCACTCTATTGATTATTCCAATGCACATGCTTTCATTCTATGCAATCACAATCCCTTTATTTGTTACAACCACTCATACCAAATGTAACAACTACCATTATTGTTATTTACATTACAAAGATAATTAAACTTCCAAACATTAACACATTTAACTACATTTGCAAAGATATGAACGAACCAATATTTCAACACTTCCATTCAATGTAATAATTGCAATAAAATACAAACCAATGCCCTCAATGAAGTCTTCTCTTCTTCTCTTCATAATGCAATACTTGACCATGTAATACATCTAAAAAATAAATGCTTGATCAATCTCATCCATATGAGTATGGATTGAAGGCTCCAATCTTTTTTGCATCTCCATGCTCGAAACTATACATCTCTTACGCGTTCATCATGCCTCCTTCCTTCCTCTTGTTATTCAAAGATCAAAACACATGGGATTATTTTCCTACAATTATATATGTGTTGATGAAGCTAGAAAGGATGAAGTTGAGAGTAAACTAGGACAAAGAATATGATTGATCATAGGCCTTGATCATGAATTCCAACGATATTGTAAATTAGAGGTTTTTGGAAGTCGTTGTGGAAGAAATCCATTCTTTGTTTCCTCCCCCTTATGCATGTGTGTATTGTTTATAAAAATCCAGTGCACATATCTTAATCAAATGACAGAGTTATTGACCATTGTCATGAAAATTTTGAAAAATTATTTAGAAGTTATACTTGTTATATCCATGTAAAAATTTTAACTTGTAGTGTAATATTTTTCCACCATTCTCTTCAGATATTCGTCAATTTGTCTTGCCTTATGTTATCCAAAATAACATATTAAGATGGGCTCTAAGGATATTATGATCCATAAATGGTAGGCCTATGGATTGTTTGTTTCATCAACACAGATCCTCTACGAAAAAAAACAAATTTTCTCTATATTTCGAGATGGATTCAAATATGGTTTTTTTCTTGTTTGTGTAATGGATCATTCCATAAACACTCTATCAAGCCCTCTAATTCTTCTAACTAAGTTCCAATACTACAATTCACCATGCTCACGGCCCTAAGGGATTCAAAGGGTGTTGTGGGATCTTACTCAAGCATATGGATGGAAGTCACCATGCTCACATAGGATTTTTGAGACACTAGCATGCATACAGTTGGAAGAGAATGGCTTACAATCTATTTCTTTAATTGCCCACAAATAAACCCATATAGCAACAATTATAGCAAGAATAAAAACACATGGTTGTAGGTGTCCACAATGCTCCATGGTTTGACTATAGAAGAGTTGATTGTTTATGAAGAAGAATGCCCTGATACCAATAACATGATGCCAGCAAATCACCACTTGGGTTGTAGCTTGCTATGGCACAATTTGAGCCAAATCGTAGTGCAATTGTGGGAATCAATTTAGAAAATGTATGTGTGTTATTTTTTTAAGTTCAAACTTTGAACAAAACAAAGTAGTGGTTATAGTAGGCAGAGTGTATGGATGTAGGTAAAACTAGTGAATAGACAAGGGAGAATAACTATGAGTATTAAAGCTACAGCTTCCAACAACGCAA
This sequence comes from Picea sitchensis, assembly GCA_010110895.2. Taxonomy (NCBI): domain Eukaryota; kingdom Viridiplantae; phylum Streptophyta; class Pinopsida; order Pinales; family Pinaceae; genus Picea; species Picea sitchensis. Next base: position 605,574 of record SNQJ01S0002750.1, on the reverse strand, counting down.
TTAACAATGGAATTGAGCTATTGGAATGTGGGATAGTGTTGTGTGATGGTAAATGGTAAGCCAATGATGTTAGCAATGGAGGTTATTGGAAATTGGGTTGTGGGTAACAATATTCCATACATTTATAAGGAACCAAGCTATGGGTAAAACAAGCAATCCCATAAATGAATAATTAATGTTGTATCTAAGCACCAACATAGTTTCATTCCAACAATTTACTAACACAACTATAATCAAACTCACAAAGATTCTCATTATACAAAAATTAAATACACCATAACAATAGCATTTTCCCTAGAGATCCAAATGAGAAAACCAGATTGATTGGGAGTTTTGTTAAGCAATAAATTGATTTAAAAAGGGTGAGTTATACACAGATTTAGTGTGTTGTTACTCACTGGTAGGAAATTTGTGGATGGCCATGGCTCACCAACAATATTCACTCATCGTGGGACAAACTCAATGTCTTCTTCTCCTTTGATCATCAAGCAAATTGCTTCTTTGATCTCTCATCTCTGCTACTTCCTTTCTTCATTTCCTCCTCATCTCTCATCTCTGTTGAATTCCCTTCTTCATCACAACCTTCACTTTTAATGGGGTGCCTTGGAAGGAAAACCATCATAATATTTTATTTCAACTTCCAAGTAAATTTTTGGGCATTTCCTCAACTTTTCCAAAATAAATAAATAAATGCTTACTGCAAAGTTTACAAAAATATTTTGATGATGGTCCAATTTGGATCACACCTCCCCATTTGTAGGCTTTCAGTCTCCAAAAGATGGGGCATTGAGGAGATGGAAGCACATGACCTCCATTTTCTTCTCCATATCCACCTTCCCATCACTAAAGAAGGTTGCTTATTGCTTTCTTGTCTACCCTTGTTTTGTTGCTAGAGGAGTTATTCTCTCTCTCTCTTTATGTGCTTTGATGAAGTATGCCTTACAGTACCCTTGACCAAGCGATATTTGTTTTCTTTCCTATAGAAATTATCATCGAGCCTATCCCACATGTATGAGCTACCAAATATATCTCCATAGGCATCTAATGGTGTAACTTCATATTTTAATTCATCAACATAGCTAGCATTAATGTCAAACTTGATTTTACATATCCAAGTGATTCTCAATTTCCCTTACAACCATGCTAGTGAACTTGGATGCACTAGATCATAAGCTTCTAGACCAAGCTCATCAACTAATGTTTCATAAACCAGATTACATTGAGAACCGTTGTCAAACAAGGCATTTACCTTCTGGTTCTTCACTTGAAATTTGATTTCGAATAATGCATGCTTATCTCCACTTGCCTTTGGATGATACAATGCGGTGCAAGCTATGGCTTCGTCCAGATTGGAGGTGCTTTCTACCACTTATTCTTTGTCTTGGTATCTACATTTAATTTTGTCTTGGACTTCAACTACTTTAGACACAATTTTGGATGAAGTTTCCAACACTTCTCTTCCATGTGCCCATCCACATCACAGTGTTTGCAATGCCTATTAGGATCCCTCCTTTTTTCGACTATGGATACCATCTTCTTATATTTTCTCTTGTTGGTTTCTTCTTGTCCCTCATGATATTGTCCCTCCTTGGAGTCCAACTCAATATAGAGAGCCTTCTTACTTGCATCATCTATGATTTTCAAACTAAGAAGATACAACTACCTTCAGATACAAGGATGATTTTAGGGGCTAAATTTCACTCATGGGCTAATTTTCCATGGTTTTTCCCAAAAACATATTCGCTATTCTAAAAATAATTCGCCCGAATTCTATAGGATGCAATTTTTTTACCTTAAAAATCACCAAAATTTTAAACAAACTATATAAAATTCTTAGAAATTTGAATATTTTTACAAAAATATCGCCAAACATTTTATCGTTTGCATATGAAGGATCAGTAAGATTCGCCAAGGTTTCTACATTTTAAAATAAATTTACATCCTTTAAATCATCCATGTTCATATATGGTTGAACAATGCTCCAAGGTATTTCACCACCATCCTCGACCATTCCAAAGAGATACCAACCTGATAGCTTACCTCCTAAATTCAAAAGTGTATTCTTGCACCCCTTGTCCATATTCTTACTGAAGGTATTTCCATTTCATGCGCTGCTCCTCTTTGTAGCCTATGGGATAAAATTGTGACTTCAACAATGCCTTGAAGTATTCTCATTTCATAATCATTTGCTTCTTTCCTATTCTTAATGCATCCACATAGCTCTCCCACCACAACAGAGCATGTTCGGTCATCTTCAAACAAGAAAAATAAACCTAATGTGTTTCTTGGATTCGATAAAGGCCAAATTAAACTTCCATGTGTTTCAATCAGCTATTCAAGACTTCAGCATTAACCTGTCCATGAAACATGGGTATTTCAAGCTTTTCTTCCACTTTGAAAGGAACATTGGAAGATGAAGAACCTGAATCATTGAACTTGTGGCTTCCAGTGACTCAATTAAAAATGGAATCGATCTATGGGAATGTGGGATAGTGTTGTGTGATGGTAAAAGTTAAGCCAATGATGTTAGAAATGGAGGTTATTTCCAATTGGGTTGTGGGTAAAAATCTTCCATACATTTATGATAACCCAAGCTATAGGTAAAATGAGTGATCCCATAAGTGAATAATTAATGTTGTATCTAAGAACCAACATAGTTTCATTCCATTTTTTTTTTAAAAACTAGAACTAATCAAGCCCACAAATATGCTCATTATACAACAATTAAACACACCATAACAATAACATTTACCCTAGAGATCCAAATGTGAAAAATAGATTGATTGGGGGTTTTATTAAGTAGGAAATTGATTACAAAAGGGTGAGCTATACACAAATTTAGTGTATTGTTACTCACTATTAGGAAATTAGCATATGGCTATGGCTCAACAAAAATATTCACTCATCATGGGACAAACTCAATGTCTTCTTCTCCCTTGATCATCAAGCAGACTGCTTCTTTGATCTATCATCTCTATTACTTCCCTTCTTCATTTCCTCCTCATCTCTCTTCTCTATTGAATGCTCTTCTTCATCACAACCTCAATTTTTAATGGGTTGTCTTGGAAGTTCAACCATCATAATGGTTCGTTTCAACTTCTAAGTATTTTTTGGGCATTTCCTCAACTTTTCAAAAAAGCACAATTAAATACTTTTTACAAAGTTTACAATTTTTTTTTGATGAGGATCCAATTCAAATAATATTAACTACCTTTAGAAGTTTGGCAAAGGTAAAGAAACCTGGATATCTCAAATGAGAATCTCATCTTGCTACATGGATAAATCGAATAGTGGTCGATATTGTTTAATTCGCTATTTTTTAGCTTTTCCTCTTTCCATAGACTTTCAATGCTCTACCCAAACTATTTGAGATATACCTCCTCCAATATCCCCTCTTAGAAGGTAAGAGGGCAAAAGATTATTTACTAGTGACATGATTTTGCTGTTTTGCTCCTCTCAAATTCTCTAGATAACGCATATGAATTGTATCTTTATTACATGCATTGAAATTGATGTTTATTAAACCATCCATTCAGGGCTATGTTGATATGTGGATTATCTTGCATAATCGATTTGTTTTGTGTTATTATACAAAAGGAAAATACATTTAGTCTGCATGATGAATAATAGGGATAAGGGTAGTATAGTCCATTGTAGGTTGAAACTAAGCAATTTTTATGCTTCATGCATACGAAGCATTATGCATGGCAACATTAGTTGAGGTCAGGGGCGCCCTCATGAGGAAAACAACACATGAAAAGGTGATCAACAATAGAAATACAAAACTTCAAGCTATATTCAACAATGGATATCCTCATCATGTATTATGCTTTAATGATGGGAGCCATCTATTTTTGTAGTGCACTTCCTTTTGTTTGTTTGAAGTTGATGATACGAGAAGCCAAAGTTCTCATTAATCATGAATTCTAAGTGAATTTTCGATGATCTAAGTCAATTTAAAATTGGACAAAACATCATAAGAGCAATGTTCACCAAGCATGGAATTTAGATCATAGTAAAACTCTACAAAATCAACTTACTCCTTCATTCTTTATATTGATACATACTCATGATTAGTTGAAAAAAGAGTTCCACAAGTGTTAGAATGAAATATTCTTGGGACTAATCCAACATTATAAAATTGAGTTTATACATGGCATATGCAAGAAAATAATGTTTAAGCATCAAACAACCTTGTATTTATTTGTATTTTCAAAGAGCTTAGACATGATCATGCAATTTTGACCATGTACAAAGTGAATGGAAGTCTATTTTGGATGGGAAATCCAACCATATCAATTTGTTCAAAGTCTCCCCCCCACACACACCTAAAAATGACAGTGTATAGTAAATACCCCATCAAAATAGTAGGTAAACATCACCCTACAAAAATAACATTAATGAAGTAAGTCTAAATACCCCATGAAAATAGTAGGTGAACATCACCTTGCAAGAATAACATTAATGAAGTGAGCCTAAATACCTTATCAAAATAGTAGGTAAACATCACCTTGCAAAAATAACATTAATGAAGTGAGTCCAAAACCCCCCTCTAAATGGTAGGTAAACATCACCTTGCAAAAATAACATTAATGGAATAAGTCTAAATACTCCATCTAAATAGTAGGTAAACATCAACTTACAAGAATAACATTAATAAAATAAATCTACATATCCCATAATAACATTAATAAAATAAATCTACTTGTCCCATCTAAATAGTCTATAGAATAATAACATTAATGAAGTGAGTCTAAATACCCATCAAAATACTACCTTATAATAAGAAGATTAATAAAGTAAATTTAAATATCACATCTAAATAATAAATAAAAATTAACTGAAAATAAAATAACACCATAAATGAAGTGAATCTTTGGCATAAATACAATGCAATGGGAAGACCTCATGTTGAAGAGTTAGACTTGCTACTTTTAGGGAAGAATAGGGAATCTTTGGCATAGATACAATACAATGGGAAGACCAGATTTTGAAGAGTTAGACTTGTTGCTTTTAGGGAAGAATGGGAAAATCTTTGGCATAGATACAATACAATGGGAAGACCAGATTTTGAAGAATTAGACTTGCTACTTTTAGGGAAGAAGAATGGGAGAGATGGCTTTTCAATATGATAATGATGGTGGTTACACTAAAGGAGTGTAAAGAGTCGAGGTCTTTTGATTCCTTTGACCATCATTTATTGGTAATAGTTAAAGACCATCTATTAGGTTTTTTATATTTTAATGGGCTGTGTTGATAGATAGGTTCTTCAATGGTGGATTTATTAAATTAAATCTGTGATTGTTGTAATTGTTGTAATTGTAATGGAACTTTGTTCATACTAAAATATATAATAAGGGTTAATGGAATTGATTTAGAATTAAGTGAAATTTATTGTTTTATTATATATATATTTATGAAATGTTAATTTTGTATGTTTATTTTTTATTTCTTGAAATATTTTTATTATCATCTAATATTTGTATTTAATATATATTTATTATTTTATAGATAAATACTCATGAATATGGATAATTAATTAATTCCGAAAATGATATATGAAATCCTTGTACCATGAAATTAGATTAGGGCGATGGCAGAAATTAGTGATGGCATTGAAAATGGAAGGCAGTGATGGTGAGTGGGGAGTGACCTCGGAACCATGTTATGCTGTGGTCCACACCACCATCCTCCTCGTGTGGCGTACACGAGAAAGGTTTCGGTTGGCGCAGCTCTTCACCTCCACACAAATAATCTGGCATGGTTTCTACACTAAAAATCTCCAACAACAACTTGTTTCATCATGCAAATCGATACCCAAGAGCGAGATATTCACGTGATACTACATGAATGCCACCTGGTTACTTATTAAGGTGGAGAAGAAATGAGACAGGGGAGATGTCCACCTCATCAATGCATTTCCTCCAGCGAAAAAGCCGTCTAATCTATTTTTTTATTTATTTTTAAACGTGCACCTCAATCCTTCCTTTCAATCCAATCCGGAGACTACTGCTGCTTACCTTGATGCAGCAGCACCTTGAAAAAAAAAAACAAAGGAAAAGCTAAAAAGCAGGGGGCTCTTCAACTTGTTTTCAACTTGAAGCCACGCTACACCACACCATAAGGGGGGCTCTTCAACTTGTTTTCAACTTGAAGCCACGCTACACCACACCATAAGCTAAAAACAGCAGCTTGGCTATCCTACAAATCTCTCTTTGTACCCCCCTCGCTCTATTTCTTGGGTTTGCTCTGCATTCAAACTGTCTACACAGAAACAGCAGCTGTAGCAGAGAGATTCTCTCAGTCGGTTTGGATCTCAGGGCATGGAGACTGAACGGTTTCAGAGTAATATGAGCTCAAGGAGTAAGGGAAAAAGATCTAAGCGTGCTAGGCATGCAGGGATTTCTTCTCTGCTAACCACCAAATCAGATGAGCATGAAGCAATCTGCTTTTCTCAGTCTGAAATAGAAGAAGACCAAGTAGCCCTGGCTGCAAATTCACTAGTAATGCTCGCCAATGATGAATCCTTCTGGAACCCACAAACTGTGGCCTCGGCCTCAGCCTCGGCCCTGCACAAGGAGGAACCGGCCATGAAAGCATTGAAAAGGAAGAAGAGAGTGAGGACCAAGAAGTTCCTGGATGCCGATTTTGACTCTGGTGCAGATCTCTCATACGATCTAGACCAACAGGCTATGAAGGATCAAGATTTGAAGTACAAGTGCAAGACATGCAGAAGGAAATTCGCTACATTTCAAGCTCTGGGTGGCCACAGAGCAAGCTGCTACAACAAGTTCAAGTCCTCCTGTGATGGCTCCAACAACATGCATGAAGAGATTGAGGGTCTGAATGCAGAGATCATCGACTATGAGGATGATCTTCAGTCTTTGAACAGGTCTTCTTCTCTGGAGGATAGGCGTTCACTTCATATTGAGACGAGCGATGAAGGTTGGGGTAATAGGGCCAAGCCTGCTCATGAATGCCCTGTTTGTTACAGAGTTTTTTCAAGTGGACAAGCTTTGGGTGGTCACAAAAGATGCCATTCAACTCCCCCAGCTGCTGCTCCTGTTGGATTAGATAATTCTCCTTGTCTTTCCACCATCGAGGAACATCGGCCTGTGAAACATCATGGACTTCTTGATTTGAACATGCCACCTCCTGTCGATGAAGAAGATTACTGTATTGAGAATCAGGACTCTGTTTTTCATGGGAACGAGAACTTCTCTGCTAATATCAAATCCAACCGTAAAATCGGGCGTTTTGTCATTCAGAGCACTGGAAAAGTGGGATTGTTTTTATACGATGATCAACATGCTGATAAAGCTCGAGAGGATGAAGCAGAGAGCAGAACTGGATGCCACAGGACTTTCAACTTAGTGTAAACTAGAAGTTACTGGAAGTTCAGTCTAGGCTTCCATTCTTTGACTTTCAAAACAATTCTTCTGTTATGAAAAATTCTGCCCATGCAACTTGAATTAAGTATCAGAGTTACTGATCAATGACATCAAAATTTTGAAACTATGCTTATTGCATCAATGTATGCTGTGTTGATTCATCTGATTCAGCTCGATTCATTACTCTGTAGGTGGGAGATCACTCACTTAGCTCCGGAGACTTCGTTCATTTACTTTTTCTGATTTTTACGGAATTATATGAAAGGTTGCTTGTAAAGCCTAAATTTGATTTCTTCCCTTCGTCTCGCAGAATGGTCCATATATTATCTGATTTCATCGCTATTATTTTGTCCTGGGACTGCATGATTCTGCTTCAGTTCCTTGGAATACATCTATGCAAATATTTCAATATATCGATGCAGCTTAAGATTCTCTATCAGTCTTGGAATAAATCTGTGCACATATTTCAATATATAAACGCTGCACAAGATTCTATTTAGCAGTGAAGTCTTGAATAGTTTCTGACAGGATTTTATATCTTTCTTACTAGCTTCCAACTTCACAGGTTGAGTATTTTTACCATTTGGGTCTATCGGTCTGAAACAACAGTTGATCAGTTTCTTTTTCTGGTAAAGTTGCCTAATAGATTATGATCTCTGCTACTCACTTCAGGGTTGAATTTTTTAACATTATGGTTAGTCAGTTATAATCGATCAGTTCCTTTTTATGGGAAAGTTGCAGAATAGAATATGATCTCTGTTATTCAGTTTCCTAGTTCATTGAATCTGTTTTGTAGCCAATAGTGATTGAAGTAAGATAATCTGGTGCTTAGACAGTACATGATTTGATGATTTAAGCAGATAGATTCTATTGATTTTTCCAGGCAATCTGTTTAGTTGGCAAATACAAATCTGGTCATATGCCGTTACTTGGTGTTTTGCTAGCTATTAAAGCAGGGTGGAATCTTCAAAATTTTACACATGCTCCACTTTGGCTGATACTTTACCAATCATACTTTTGGCACTTGCTCTGCTTTTGTCTTTGTCAGAAAGGCACTGCAAGTATGCTGCTGCACCATTAAGCAAAAATACAGCTTCCGTCGTGCAGAGGAGTAATGATCATGGGATGAGAGCCCGTCATTCCATGTGTTCCTTGTAATTCCAAGTATTCATTATTTTCAATGTATTATCCACATGCATCTGGACCACAACAATGTTAAGAGTAATGGGCTATATCTTTTGTTTTTTTTTTTAATTATTTAATTTTATTGAAATCCCTCATTTCAATCTTCGTTCGTTGAAACTGAGTTTTCAATGAACGAAACTGTGTTTTCGAATTATTGAAATTGCAAATTCTGGGCTAAGTTTTGTCCTTTTTTATTTGATTTTATTGGAATCCCTTAATTCAATCTTCCTTCAACTGAGTTTTCAAATTACTGAAATTGCAAATTCTGATTACTGAAATTGCAAGATGACAATCTCAACGTCCGTCCAAAGGGGTTGGATCTAATGGTAAAAAGCTAGGAGTTTTTCACTTTTAGGTAAGGTTCACTTTCCTTGAGGACCTAACCTGGAGCATAAATGAGTACCACAATAAAATAGTATCATAACAATGTCAAAAATGAAATTGCAAATTCTGACAGAGTATAGATGAGGACCACAATAATGTTAAAGAATAATGAGTTTAGTTTTTTCATTTTTTATTTGTTTTTATTAAAAAAAATTATAGGTTAGTCAACAACAAGGTTTGAAGTCATTACAACAATATTATTGTTATGGGCTCAACATGTTCACTTGCTGGAATTGAATCCAATTGGATTGGATAACAATCATTTCTTCCAACCACCTCAACTAAATTCAATTGACATTTACTGACATTTTTTAGTTCAATTTTCTTTAAAATTGAATCTCTTCAAAAAATTTGATTATACAGACGAATTTTACAATTCAGAAATATTTGTATTATGTTTCAATATCTCTTAAAACACTTGGATTTAGTATCTATTTTGATAGATCCATCTCAATTCAGGAGAGATATCAAATTCTTCGAGGTACAAACCTTGTTTTTTTAATCTAAAAAAGTTTTCACCTGGAAAAACTTGATCCCTCTAAACCCATGATAGTTGAGATGGATTTATATATATAAAACAAGGAAATGATTACACTCAGAACTATAAAAAATAAATATTTTCAATCAAATAATTATAAATTTTATGGAATAAAAATAATTATAATTAAATTTATAAGATAAAAAATCGTATTCCTTTTCTCCCAGTGATTTTGAACATTAAAAAGAAGTTTAAAAAAAACTCGAACAGGAGATGGCATGGCAAGTCTTCAATAACGTTACCAACTCAAAAATAAAAACGAAAAAGACAGATATCTCCATAGAAAAATACCAAAAGAATTATATGATCATCTCATAAATGCAGAGCATATCATGCTCTCAGATTTGATTTCTCAATATGTATCCTGTGCTTGAAAACAAACTTCAATATGATCCTGTTTGTGCTTGAAAACTAACTTCATTTCATAACATGAAACTCCATTCAGAAACCAGCGTTTTTATGTAAGGAGAAACAGCTATATCTCTGTATGAATGAAGGACAATCGGCCTCAGATCTGTGACTGGATGCTAACAGAATGATGCACAATGCACGGTATTGCTTGTCTTGTAAGAAACGATATTGATTAAATAATAGCAATTATAATTTTGATATTCATGTTGGAATGGCAATGACAATGGTGCAAACAAGTCAAAGGAAATGAATGGTAGGTGCAACTTGGCTCTCAGGCTATTGTGAGAATATCGAGGCCCGCTTATGACGATACGGCGCTTTATTATTCTAATGGGAATGGAAGGCATGGCATGAAACAAACAGCCCAACAGGAATGGGAGGATTCCTCGCATTCTTTAATGCTCCATCACCAAAATCTCCCATAAAATAGTATTTTTAAAGTAATGAGCCGCCTGCCTGCCAACGGTTCAGCTAATTCTGGTCTCCAACTGTCAGTAAAGTTCGGGTCTCATGCCATAATCTGAAAAGCTCGCCTTGAATGCATGAGTGGGTGGGTCTGAGTCTGACCGAGGCTGGATCTGGGTTCAGCCTTGAAGAACAAGTCTACTCATTCATTTCATGTGACATCTTTCACTGATGGCCGAACAAGTAGGTAGATCAGTTTCCCTGCACTTTCAGTTTCATCGACCATATTCTGTTCTGATCCAAAAAAATTGAGATAAACCTTGTTTCCACGTCTTAAGAGTAAAGAGCTACAGGATGGCCACTTGAATATAATGATAGTGGAGATTAAGAAATATCTTATGAAATAGTTTTAATTTTTTTTTGGTTATATTATCTGTTTAATATGGTTTTGGCTAAACATTTTATTTTTTTTTATCCGAATCAGGGAATGTAAATCTGGATAAAATTGTTATTTTCTGTTGTTTAAATTGTATATCTGAATGCATAAATAGATTCGGCATGCTGAAAAACCACTGAGGCACTTGGATTATACAAACTTAGCTACTCAAATCTGCGGATCCAACAATTCCTCACCGGATTTCTGGTAAATTCAGCCTGAAAACTTCCAAAAGGTAGAACGTTTAGACTAAATTGTTTAATATTGTTCAAAATTCAACCAAATTGTTTAATATTGTTTAAAATTTGACCAGAAATAGTTGGATCTGTAGATTTGAATGGTTAGGTTTATATAATCTGAGTGTCCCAGGGTTTTTTCCACTGAATCTATTTTTGCATTAAAAAATGCAATTTAAGCAACAGAAAATTTAGCCCAAATTTATATAGCTCTATCCCTGCCAAAAATGCCAAAACTTAGAATTTTTAAGATCAATTACAATGGTAGTTAAGTGAAAATTATATTTGTGTGTGTGATTTTTTTTGTTTGTAAGATAAGCAGTTTCATTCTAAAATACTTGAGGTTGTATCGTTGGATAAAGTTGCACTTCTGGAGAAATTTAAACCACCTCATTTAATAACACAACACCTAAAAATAATTAACCTTTATTCTTAGTTTACTAATTAATTACTTAATTAAAAAATGCAATTGAAATAACAGAAAATTGTGATTTCGCTCAAATTTATATAGCTCCATTCCTACCAAAAATATCAAAACATAAAAAATTTAAGCAACTCGAAAATCAATTATAATGAGAGTTAACTAAAAATTATATTTGTATATATGATTTTTCGTTTGTAAAATAAAAAAATTTACAATTTCATTTTAAAGCATTAAAAGTTGTATGTTGGATAAAATTGCACTTTTGGAAAAAAATAAGCTACCTCATTTAATAACACAGCATAAACTCCTACAAATACTTAACCTTTATCCTTAATTTACAAATTAATTACTTAACATTGTTAACATGCATAGAAGCCAAAATCCTAAAATAAAATCACATGCAAAAATGATATTAAAAGGTTTATATCATGACTATGCTTATTGCCCATCAAAGTGTATACCCACCAAGATTGGTAAGATTTCATTTTCCATAGTGATGTAAGGATTGACTTTATCTTTTATAACAGTATTAACATAAATGTGGGTCTTAATAGCTTCCAAAGTCACTTTATCTTTCTCAAAAGTTGTAAATATTTTCTCTTTTACTACAGGAATCGCATTACTTATTTTTCTCAAAAGAAGGGGAACCGTACATAAATTAGCTACATCGTCTAATCAGTTGTCACAGCATTAAATAATTTACATGGAAGCCCTCGTCATAATCTTGAATCGAAGTAGATTCTATGCTTTACATTTTAAATTAAGTCACTGCTTGCCAACATGTCATTGCACAATAATAATTCAATAATGGAACCATTTAGTGGGAAAATATTGAAATAACAAATAGTAATCGAGGTATGATATTATTATGCAAATTGAGAAAATGAGTCATTTTAGTGTAATTATTTTATAATAAAAGATATATATATATATATATATATATATATTATAGATGAATAAGGGAAAATTGTTTAAAAATATATATATATTTCTAGTAAATTGAACTTTGAAGAATATAAAATACATGTGTATTAACTAATTAAAATTTTATTAATAATAATATATAATATTTTTAAAATATATGATTTTTAATTAATAATAATATATAATATTTTTAAAATATATGATAGTTTTATGTTAATAAGGTTTTTTAACTATGAAAGTTATTGTTGTCATTGAATGCTACTTGCATTTGTAGCCATAGATACTTCTTAAATGATGGTAAATGTTTCACATGTCATATATTCTTAGAGTGATTTTCTAGGGATTTGGGAAGAGTATTGTGGTGTTCATTTCCCTCGAATAGTATATATCTAAATTTGAGAGGTTGCATATCATTTTATTTTGATTTAGCAACATGTGTTTTAAGTGATGGAGTTCGTCCATCATTTCATGTTAAATTTCACTTGGAACGATGTTATAAGTGAGATTTAGCATGCTAGGGAATCACATATTACTCAATTGTGGAGGAATAGTCCTTTGCATGATCTTGATGTATTAGTTAAGGTCAACTATGTGTAGTTTTCAAGGGTGGGAGTTTAGAGGTGAGTTCACAGGTCTTAGTCCAATTGCAAATATGATTGCCAACATCTTATTTTACAAAGTTTGGGAAGAATCATATGTAACATAACAATTGAATGCTTGTAATATTAGCACTATATCAACTTGTACTCATTCCAATTCACGAATCTTGATAACTATTAATTGTAAAATTGTTTGTAGAAACAAATACAAGTATTCTTATGTTAGTAATGAGGATGAACTCTTTTTCCAGTAGAAAATTCGCACAAATTATATTAATATATAATTTTTCAACATTATAGAAAATTTACTGATAATATTTCACTCACCATCCCAATCCTACATAACTACCTTCATATACAATTACAATACCTTTCAACGGATCACTGTCAAACTAGAAGAGACACACCCTAAATCTTGCTCTTCAAGCGGGCAATGTTACTTTGTATCAATGTGGAAACAAAAACAAAAAATACAAAAACAAGTGGGGGGTGATGAAGCATTAAAAAATGTCATAATGGTGAACTATTCCAGCATCCTCTCCGTCCCAGGAAGAATATATTAGTCTACCACATGAAGCCGATAATGCTTGTTTTGACAGCTTGTCCGCCTCCACATTAGCCCCCTTGAAGATATGCTGGAAATATATACCTCTGAACGACGAAATCAGCTCCCTAATCTTGCCTTTCCAACCTTCAATATTTATAGCTTGAAGATTTCCTTTTTTATTGATCCAATCAATTACTACCTTGGAGTTGCCTATCAACTGAATATATTGAATGTCTAAATGATTTGCAATGAAAAGTGAAGCCCAAGCGCCCAACAACTCAGCTTTAGTGTTTGTTCCATCTTCGCCATTGAAGTGCCACCTGTATTCAGTCGAATCTCTGCAAATAATGGTGCCACCTGCCTCACAATTAATGCCTCTCTCCACCGAAGCACCGTCAAAGAAATCCATTGAATAACCATTTAACCTGATGATTGAAGTCACTCTTAAACTTTGGCTTAGCGATTTTGTACCAATGGGTAGGTTCCCGAGCATACTTAATGTCCTGTGGACTACAGCCCATGCAGATGGCCCTTTACCTTCAAAAATCAGGTTGTTGCATTCAAGTTATATATTCCAACAAACTAGTGTTGGTAGCCCTTTTGACAGTGCCTTATTCCCATACCATTCGTCCATGCAGTGACTAAGGGAAAGACCGGTCCAAGTGTAATTTAATTTTTGAAGTGGAAAATGAACAATGTATCAAAAGATGGGAAATATCTTCAGATTGTTGATTGCACAGGAGGCATATGCACAGACCATTCCACCCTTTCTATTGTAAATTATCCTAGGTTAACAATCTACCCTCCAACGTCAGCCAGAAGAATAATGTGATCTTCAATGGGACACCCCATTTCCATAAGTTTATCTTCCATCCTTGCTAGATCGGAAGGTTCAGAGTCGAAAGGATAGCGGTATAGCAATTTTTAACAGTGAAGTTTCCTGAGAGGTCACCCCCCATCCAAATGAGAGAATCGGTAGTACCCTCATGAAGTGAGACCCCCACCTTTTTTAACTCTACTGTAAATGAGTTCGAATCCGTTGCAAGGACCCTTGTTATGCCCAGTTCATCGATGCTCCTCCATAACTCTGTGCGCGTCCCAGGAACCCGATAAATTGCAGCTTGAGACAGCGTATGAACCTAATTAGTGTTCAAGAAGGAGATAAGCTCTGAATTAAGGAGGGAGTGGTCGCCGATACCAAGGATTTTATCCTTTCCAATGGCGATGAGACTGTCGTCTCCGGGGTTCCAACTAATACACTGGATGATAACAAGAAGAGAGCGCAATAAACTGGCCCAAATTCTTGAGATAGAGTGAAAGTTATGAGTAGGCCTTCTGAGCCAGTTAAGGAGAGAAGTGTTATGAAGGTACGTATCCATAATAACCCGATGCCATATGCTTCTCTATGTTAGCAACCTCCATAATGTTACCGAATTCAAGGCCAAATTAAAATGAAAAGGATTGTGTAACCCCCAACCCCCATTTCGTTTTGGTCTAGAAAGTATCTCCCACTTGCAAAGATGAAAATGGCAAGAATCTAATTGCTCGTTCCATAAGTAGTGAAACATGACTTTACAGACCTTGTTAAGGATGGTACAAGGCAAAGACTCCATGGACATCCAAAAAATTGTCTAGCCTTCCAACACTGATTTGATCAAGATGTATCTACCCCCTAAGGAAAGCCACTTGTTATACCATCCTGCTATTTTCTGAGATAATTTTGAAACCAACCAACTCTAATAACTCTAGGGTGCACCTAACGATGATTAAGGAATTAGACAAATTTCTCTTGACTAAGGATTTAATTAATTTATAGGGTAATTAACATACTTACCAACTTAATTTTTTGGGGGGTCACATTTTTTAGCTCGTTTTTAAAAATGGTGCACCCCCTCCCTTTTTAGGTGGTTTTTGGATATTTTGATCATAATGTATCCACATTATTTTTTAAATGCTTATTTTTTCATCTAATTTTTAAAATTTTCTAACTTTTTTTCAAGGATGTTTTAAAGTATTTTCTCATGCTACCTTTTTGAAATTAATATTTTTCATATAATTGTGTCTCCTTAATTAATTTATGATTCCACACTTTTAAAATATAGTGGAAAACATCATTTTTAACTTACACCCCCTCCCTTTTTAGGTGGTTTTTTGATATATTAAATTTTCTGATCCATAATATATCCATATTATTTTCTTAAATCTTTATTTTTCCATCTATTTTCAAATTTTTCATTTTTTTTAAACAATGTTTTTAATCATTTTTCCATGCTTATTTTTCTATGCTTGTTTCAATCTTAAAAATGTATCTCCTTAATTTATGGTTCCATAATTTTAAAATATAGCGAGAAACATCATTTTTAACACATTGTTTACCTTAACCAAAAAACATAATTAAAAAAAAAAAACTAAAAGAATTGAAATTAAAAAAAAAAAAAAAGGTTATTTTATATTGATGATGATGATGATGATTAACGTCCACTAAGACCTAATTGGTCTATCGAACCTTAAGAGGGTAAGTGATTACTTGTGATTCTTTAGAATTTTGTTTCTGTGCTCAAAAAGCATTAAGAGAAG
>SNQJ01S0002750.1:561756-583680 GCA_010110895.2 Picea sitchensis | reverse complement strand
TTTTTCCTAGCCTCTTTGCTTCTATGAGGTAAGTTGTATCAATTTGTGATTTATTTTTTAATTCTTCTTTTACTATTGCTAGTGTATCCTCCTCTTGTTGTTCTTTTATACCAAAAATTATGAGGTTGAAGGCTCTTTTGTTATGCTCATGATCCAATTTGATTAGCTTATTCATTTCCCCTTTGATGGGTTTGATATCCAACTTGTTTTCCATATTACTGAGGATCAAATTGTTAATTAGTTTTTCTTCTAGCTCTTTAGTTTTTCCATATTAAAAAAAATTAAAAAAATTAAAAAAATTAAAGATAAAAAATTAAAATATATATAAAAACTAGGAGAAAAAATAAAATAAAAAACATATATATATATATATAACAAATAAAAAATTTGATACACAATTTAAAAAAAAAAAATTAAAATTAAATAAAAAAATAAAATTTTATATTAAAAAAATAAAAATAAACTATAAAATTTTATTAAAAATATATATGTGTGTGTGGATCTAGGCCTGGCTAGCGCGGGGTTCGGGTGATGCTCAACATCAACCAACCCATTGTAATATAACTATGTATATAATTTATTTTTATTTTTTTCACAAAATTGTGTATTTTGAAATTTTTTTAATATAATTTTTTAAATCTATTTTTTTTTGGGAAGATTTTTTTCTTTCTCTTTATTTATTTTTTTAATGTAAATTTAAAAATAAAATAAAATAATAGAAAACAAATTTTCATGTGACCATTTATGATCCAATTTTGAGTTTTTTATTTGTATAGAGATTTGTTGTCAAGGCAACAATTTCAATTAGGTCATAATTAACTATAATTTTAACATTTAATTTTTTTTTTTGCTTTAGGTAGCATCACTTTTTTACTTGAGTGTTGATTTTAAGGTTTTTTTGAGCTATTGTATGATTTTTGAAGGTCGTGCTTGAAAAATGTTGTAATTTTGACCCCGTTAGAAAAAATGGTGCTACCAGTAGCACCACTTTTTTATTTGGGGGTTGATTTTCATGTTTTTTATGCAAAAATATGGGTTTTAAGGGCTAGAGTTCTTGTTTTGAGGTCACAGTTCTTGTTAAGTCGGTAACCTTGTTAATTTTTATCATTAGCTTAATACCATAAAAATTAAATGTAAATGAACACATTGTGGATATCTCCATGCATATCTAGAATCTTCGATGGCTTTCAATTATCGCAGATTATTTATTTTTACGAATGTCAGTTTGAATGGACCCTTTCGATTTAGTGCCCCACCATGACTATCCACATCATGCTATCTTTTGTTGATGAACCAAATAGTGGTCTAGTTAACAACAAGACTATGGAACTAAGTTGTTGGTAGAGTTAATCATTTTCATTTTTCACCCATCATCGTAATTATCATCAGTCATCTACCTCCATCGTCTTAGATCCAACATGATGTCTTCTTCCAATGAGAGAGGGTGTGTTGTTCTCTTCTTGGTGTTTCATTAACATCGTTGTTATTTATTACAAGTGCATTGACATGCTATGCTTTTGGGTCAATCGTTTCCTTCTCATATATCTATGCCCTTGGAAACTGTTATGTCCACTATGTAGATAAAAGGCTTTGGAACATCTCTAGGGATTTAGATATTGAGATCTTGAAATATTCTCATTCAAGCTTATGTCTTTTGAAGCTCAGGAGATTGGAACTCAAATCTTTGTTGTATTAATATTCTCTAGTAACCATGATGTGGGTGTAATTGGAACGAGTAATGAATGCAATTACACGATAAAGGATAGATGTTCTTTCAATAGTCTTATTGTCAACAACCCATTAGTGCACTTCAACAAAACATTCAACACTAATAGGTTAACAAATTTGATCACAATGATCTATTTATAGGATGTAGAGTGGATTCTACATCCTTTTCAAAGGTCCCAACTTGTTGTCTTTTAAAACATTAATTACATATCAAATAGTGGGTTGTTTTGAGTACAAATCCTTTGTTATGATAGTTGTATCTTACATTTGATGTTTGTTGCATGTTGATTGTAAATTCTTGTCACCCTTGTTATCATTGTTTGAAAAGTTATTGTAGACCATCCATTGAATTTTCTGGTTCCGTAGTCTGTGTAAAGTAGGCCACAATAGACTAGATTAAAAAGTATTTTATTTGCAATATTATTAGGATGGAAGTGTTCACCTGATGGTCCTGCATGTTCCTTTTCTATAATTTTTTCTCTTCCATGTTCCAATACACATCTTCTTAGTACATCATCTGGTCCAAGTTTGTACAAGCATCCATCAATTAATGTTTAGCAAGAAACTATTGTTTCTAGGATCTTTTGTTTCTTCATGGGCATTCCTTCTGGTGTGATCCCATCATGTAGGAATCATGATATTCCTTCTAATTCACGAAGAACATATTCTACTTTGAAAAACAAAGCATCTGGTAAGTCATCTTCAACTCTAGTTGGTTCTTCTCCACTTTCAATTCTCGACGGGTGGTCTGAGCTAACATGTGTTTTTCTTGGTTTAACAATAAGAATTCAAACTACTAAAATAGTGACAACCATATGGAAATTCTTCTTTGGCGCACTATCTTATTAACTAAATATTTAAGTGCTTAGTGACCTATAAAAAACATAAATGGGATAGCTAATTACTAGTGTCAAAATTTTTGTAATGAAAAAATCATGCCTAAAGCTTCTCTTTTTGTAGTTGAACAATTCCTTTCCGCCTTATTCAACTTTCAATTTGCATAGAAGATAGGGAGGTCCACATTGTTTTCTCCTAGTTGAGCTAATACAACATTGATGGCAATGTTTGATGCATTGGTGTATTGCACATGATATTTTTTCATCCAGTCAAGAAATCTTAAGATATGATCCTAAACTAGCTTCTTCTTCAAAATTTTGAATATTTCTTGGTAGTTAGATGACCACACAGATTCAACTTCTAGTTGAAGGAATTCACCCATAGGGAATCTTGTATCGAAATAGTGCATTATAAACTTTATGTGATATCATGTATGGCCAAAAAATATCTCAATATGTTTTGGATTAAATGTTGTTTTAGATCTAGGAGATAATCATGATTTTGGCCATATCAACTTTTATGCCATCCTTGTATACTATATGTCCAAGCAAGATACCAATAGATGTGGAAAATATACTTTTAGTTATATTTAATTATAGTTGATTCGTCTACATATTTCAAACATGATCCTCAACCACTGGATGATTCCTTAGGAGGTTGTATATGGTCTAATCATTAAAGTAGTAAAACAATGTTTTGTACATAAATTCTTGAAATGATTTTACTACAATTCTTGAAAATAGAGTAGGTGTAATCTTCAAATCAAAAGGCATAAATTTATATGAAAATGAACCCCCACTTTGTTACAAATGTGGTATTTTCCTAGTCTTTCTTGCTATATGCATCTGATTATATCCAAAGAAGTTGTCAAGGAATGAATAGCACACATAACTTGCTACTTCATTCAAAATCTCTTATGTAATTGATGTTGGAAATATCTCTACCATTTTTATCTTGTTTAGACCTCTAATGTTGACACAAAATATCAACCTTTTGGAAATTTTATTCACCTAAACCAACATGGGGTTTTCCCATTATAACTTCTCGATAGGGTATTTGATGCATGCTGAGAATGTGTTACCTATTTCTTTCTTAACAGGATATTTAAATTTATGAGCTACTTTATAAAGCGTTCTCTTGGCAGGTTTGGCTCATAGGATACAATGGATTTTCATCTCTCCCATTTATACAACTAATCATTTTAGGTCCCTACAGTTTCTAGTGAATACAACTTGATATTCTTTTAATAAGTCAATGATCCCATTTCTTTGTTTTTTCAACCAATAATCTCCAATTTGTGCCATTTTAGGTTGGTCTTCATTTGAAATGTTGTATTCTTTTGTTGTAATTTATGCATTCATCCACTCAAGTTTTGATACATCCATAATTTTCTCTTTCTTTAAATTTGGTGCATGATTCTAAAAATTCAATCTTGTCTTCTTCCTCTATTGCTTGCATTACTTTGTCTTTCTTCGCTCCCTGAAATGTATTTACAAGATTTCTTTCTCATTTCTTTATGAGACTAGCTTAAAGTATTTTATTTGCAATATTATTAGGATGGAAGTGTTCACTTGATGGTCTTGCATGTGCCTTTTCTATAATTTTTTCTCTTCCATGTTCCAATGCACATCTTCTTAGTACATTATCTGGTCCAAACTTGTACAAGCATCCATCAATTAATGTTTAGCAAGAAACTATTGTTTCTGGGATCTTTTGTATCTTCATGGGTGTTCCTTCTGGTGTGATCCCATCATGTAGGAATTGTTATATTCCTTCTAATTCATGAAGAACATATTCTACTTTGAAAAAGAGAGCATCTGGTAAGTCATCTTCAACTCTAGTTGGTTCTTCTCCACTTTCAATTCTCAACAAGTGGTTTGAGCTAACATGTGTTTTCCTTGGTTTAACAATAAGAATTCGAACTCCTAAAATAGTGACAACCATATGAAAATTCTTCTTTGGCGCACTAACTTATTAACTAAATATTTAAGTACTTAGTGATCTGTAAAGAACATAAATGGGGTAGTTAATAACTAGTGTCAAAATTTTTGTAATGCAAAAATCATGCCTAAAGCTTCTCTTTTTGTAGTTGAACAGTTCCTTTCTGACTTATTCAACTTTCAATTTGTGTAGAAGATAGGGTGCTCCACATTAGTTTCTCCTAGCTGAGCTAATACAACATTGATGGCAATCTTTTATGCATTGGTGTATTGCACATGAAATTTTGTCAACCAGTCAAGAAATCTTAAGATATGAGCTTAGCTTCTTCTTCAAAATTTTGAATATTTCGTGGTAGTTAGATGACCACGCAGATTCAACTTCTAGTTGAAGGAATTCACCCATAGGCAATCTTGTATCTAAATAGTGCATTATAAACTTTGTGTGATATAATGTATGGCCAAAAAATATCTCGATCTGTATTGGATTCATCGTTGTTTTATCTCTAGGAGATAATCTTGATCTTAACCATATCAACGTTTATGCCATCCTTGTATACTATATGTCCAAGCAAGATACCAATAGGTGTGGAAAAGATACTTTTAGTTATATTTAATTATACTAGTTGATTTGTCTACATATTTCAAACATGATCCTCAACCACTAAATGATTCCTTAGGAGGTTGTATATGGTCCAATAATTAAAGTAGTAAACCATTGTTTTGTACATAAATTCTTGAAAATAGTTTACTACAATTATTGAAAATAGAGTAGGTGTAATCTTCAAACCAAAAGGCATAAATTTATAGGAAAATGAACCCCACTTTTTTACAAATGTGGTCTTTTCCTAGTCTTTGTTGCTATATGCATATGATTATATCCAAAGAAGTTGTCAAGGAATGAATAACATGCATACCTTGCTACTTCATTCAAAATCTCTTATGTAATTGGCGTTGGAAATAGCTCTACCATTGTTATCTTATTTAGACCTCTAATGTTGACAGAAAATCTCAACCTTTTGGAAATTTTCTTCTTCACCTAAACCACCATGGGATTCGCGCATTATAACTTCTCGATAGGGTATTTGATGCATGTTGGAAATGTGATGCATGAGTTACTTTTTAAAGCCTTCTCTTGGTAGGTTTGGCTCCTAGGATCCAGTGGATTTTCATCTCTCCCATTTATACAACTAATCCTTTTAGGTTCCTACAGTCTCTAGTGAATACAACTTGATATTCTTTTAACAAGTCAATGATCTCATTTATTTGTTTTTTCAACTAATAATCTCCAATTTGTGCCATTTTAGGTTGGTCTTCATTTGAAATGTTATATTCTTTTTTTTATACCTCCATAATTTTCTCTTTCTTTAAATTCGGTGCATGATTCTTAAAATTCATTTTGTCTTCTTCCTTTATTGATTCTATTTCTTTGTCTTTATTCACTACATGAAATGTATTTACAATATTTATTTTTCATTTCTTTATGATCCTATTTCCCTCTAAATCTCTTGCCGACTAAGTTTTCATTTTCTAATTGAATTCTATTGCATACATAATATCTACAACATTATCAATTTCTTCAATTTTATTGCAAGGAGAATTTGATGCTTCTTCAATTTTCGACTTACCTTTTTCTAAAAAAAAATTCTTTACTAGGATTTTCTATGAATTCTTTGATTGTTTGTATTGAAAATGTTATTTGATATTCTGTTGGTCTGAATGTGAAGGCTACCATGAAAATTTTCTTTAAGTCTTTCTAGTTTCAAGTTTCTCCATTTTTTTCTTTCACTTTATACCATTTATTTTCCAAATCATCCAATGTCTCAGCAAAGAAATGAGGCCAATTTATTTCATCATGATATCCAAATTTTCTCCATTTTCTTTTACATTTTTCTATGTCTCCTTGCGCTGAGTGAGGTGGTTAAAATTCGTCAATTTCGGCCATTGCTACAAGTTATTTTCCTCAAAATATTTCAATGGAGGAAGATGTTTACGGTGTCCAAGTCTATAGTTAGTGGGCATGAGTACTCCACCAATGGTCAATGTGTCTAGTGAAATTTAGAAGGATTTGAAGTCTTCCTTACTCTCCCACATTCTTTGACACTTCATTGACATGTACTATAGGTGATTATCATTGTTTGTATTTTAACTATAGGAAACACCTTGGTTCTTTTTCTATAGGTGTCAAACTAGGGTATTATCTGATCCTCCTCTCTTGAATAATTGGGATGAATTTCATTGAAGAACATTTTTTGATGTTATAATTAGGTGTGGCCTAAATATTCCTTCATCATATTTCTCTAATGTTGTAGCTCTCCATATTACATTTGTATAGTTGAATGCCAAAATTGTGTCTAATGGAAAGAGGTGATCTGAATTTCAATTCTCCTTCTGTTAGGTGAATTACTTGATACAATTTTATGATGATATTACTTTCTCCTCAACGGGATTAGACCAAGACTTCCCACGTGTTGGGTCAATGGGAATGATAATTCGTTTTCCATTTCCTTTTAATTTAATTTTGTATTTCTCGAGTGAAATATTTTCTTTCATTCTCCTCCACCAAGGCCTTCCAACTAAGCATGCTATGTTGAAATTCCTTCAACTAAGTTGATTACTTTGAATTTTAATGTTGTTGAAACCCCATTTATGTTTGTTTGTGCACCTTTAAGGACTTAAATGGGTTCAACAAACTTTTGGTCAACAAGTTTTAGGTAGTTTCTTTATCTTTCCCATAATGATCCAAGTTGATTTTGGTAAGATGAAAATTAACTACAATCTATGGAATAAAGAATCCATCTATCTCCAAGTCAACTTAAGTGTCATAATCTTTGGATATGGCCTTGTCTTTCATCAATTTTCACAAATTCATTATGGATTTTTTACTTCTATGGTCTTTTTTATTTTTGTGTATCTTTTTTACATAGAATTTTGGTATTCTTCACTATTTTTGTGTATCATTCTTACATAAAATTTTGGTATTCTTCATTAGAATTTTTTTGGAACATTCCAATGATTTATTTTATATATTCTCTTTGTCTTTCTAGTTTTGGATCGTTGACCACCTTGGATTTAGAAATTGTTATTTGTGGGATTCTCTAGATAATTGCATCTCCTCTTGTTCTATCTCCAAGTCCAGTGAAAACATTTATATTTTGTAGTTCATATAATCTTCATGGTATGTTGTTTCCTTTAGAATATGTAAATTCCTCCTTTGTCTCAATTTTTCTAACATAATTGGGAGAATGATCAACAACTCAAGTGCAATACTTTAGGTTAGATTTCTCTTTCAAGGAGAAGCAAAGCTCCTGTGATTTTATTTGTAATAACTAAAAATATATTTAATATGATTCATATCCACCACATCAACCTCCTCTTCTTCCTTGTCAGCCTCCTTGATCCTAACCTTATGATATTTGTTCTTGGTTTTCTTAGACGGTTTCCATATGATAAACCATAAACCATTTGATGGTTTCTTTTATTTCTTACATTGAAGTGGCATTATGAAATTTCATGCGTTTGTCTCACAAATAGCACAAAATGTCTTTTTTATTTCTCATTTTATGAAGGTAGTTCTTGCATCATGATTAGTCACCATTTCACAGATTTTATGAAAGTAGTTACAAAATGTCTTTTTTATTTCTCATTTTATGAAGGTAGTTCTTGCATCATGATTAGTCACCATTTCACAGATTTTATGAAAGTAGTTCTTGCATCATGATTAGTCACCATTTCACAGATTTCACACAAAAAAATTAGAATTATTTTTTCTTACATCTTTGGAAGGGTTACAAGATGTTATCTTAAAAGGGAAATCCTTTTTTAATGGCCATCGGAGATGAAAGTTGTACATTGGAGATCCACTCTTCTTGATTGCAATTCCATGTGTTGTATTGCTTTGTACAATCTTTTTAACTTTTCTAATAGTCATTGGTCAATTGATGGATTTTCTCTTTCTTCATTGGTCTCTATCTATTGAGTTAATTTCCTCAAATCTTCCTCATATGTTTTGAATTCATGCATTTTTCATAAAATTTATCTTTTGTTAGAGTCCAAGAACAAACCATTATTCCGAAAAGAATGAATCCAAAAACAATTACTATTAATCTATCACTATGAAAGCCTGGAACATTGAAAAAACCATTACATTAAAATTAGATGGAACACTGCTACAATACAGGGTACCAGTAATTTTGACAGACAATCTAAAGATTTAATGGTCGGTTCAATTATTTTCATTCATGTCATTTTTTATGTTTCAAATTATTTGTTTGTGAAATATATTTAAAAACAAAAAAACATTCTGTGGAACATCAAATTCCAGGCCTGCAGGGTCCACCTCATAGCTCTGGCTGTAAAATCCAGTCTAAGTAACGTAATTAAATACCAGAGTTAATGCTTTTACGTCATCAAAATTTTGAAGATATGAAAGTTAGTTAGAAACTATAATTGTTATGTCACTGTACAAATTTAACCTGCAGCATTAATATTGTTTCACCAATCTTTTCATATATCTGCAAATTTGTCTTCGCTTCAAAAATTATTTATAGAGCTTTTTGACTTCCCGTGACATGCTTCAAGAGAACCACTCCTAAAACTAGATGCCAAGCATACAACATTTCAATTTCAATATCAGTATAATAATATTTTATGATGAAAATTTTCCATTGCCCCCACTCAATCTAAAACCACTTTAAATATAAATAACCCAATTAAAAAAACTACGTTGTAATTTATTTTATTTTTTTATTTTATTTGTATTTTATTAAAATATAAATATTACAATTTAATTCTCTGTATTAGTTTTAAGCTTTTTCTTGCCATAAAAGAAAATTATACATTTATTTATTTTTTATCTTTTACATATACTATTTAATGTGATAATGGTAGCAAAACAGCAGGTTGTAAGAATAAGTTACATATACTACTTAATATGATAATGGTAGCAAAACAGCAGGTTGTAAGAATAGGTAAAGAATTTAAATTTTTTTAGTTATAGGTTTTTTTTTTGATGTTATAGGAATTTTTTTTATGTATTATTTAATTTGATAATATTAGTTAAACATTAGGTTGTAAGAATAGGCAAATCATTCATTAGAAAACTAGTATCTAAACCATTTTAAAATTGGACCTCTATTGTTTTAGATTTCATTGGGTTAACCATGCTACAGTTTCTTAATGGATAGTTTCTTAATGGATATTTGGTTTTCAAGATCTAATGAATGAAATATTTACTTGAAAGAATAACCAACCATTGAATTTGGTTCACGTTGTGATATTGATTTCCATTTCCTTTCAAAATATTGTGACATATGAGGTCATAAAAATGATATGTTAGCTCTATGGGAGATATAAATAATAATAAAAACAATCACATCAAAGATAACCAGCAATTTTTATAGTGGGAAATCCGTTTAGGAGTGTGTTGAGGGGTTATAAATCCCTTTAACTCAACAACAGGAACCAAACCCGCCACCAAGGCCCAATTAGACTCTGCAGCGTTTAATGGTGGAATGGTTCTCGAGATCTTGTGATCCGGCCAATTAATCGATGGACTTGGCGTTTTCTTGTGAAGGCTTCTCCTTCAGTTCAAACTTTCTCTTTTTGTATTTTCTATTAGGTGGGACCGATATGAGATAAAAGCCGGTATAAACCAACTAGGTAACAAAGTGGGAACAAGCTTAACTACTAGAGAAGAGGTTGAGCTTGGGATAACCCTTTCACTCTAGCATGCAGACAATGATTCTCTACCACAAGCCTAGTACTAATACATTAATCGTGTTGGTATTCCAATTACTGACTGAGATACAATTTATCAGAAGAAAACATGTATGCGATAAATGATGGCAAGTAAAATAATGCACTTAACTCTAATCATCAATCACATAATAACACAACGATTTATCTTCATATTTAAAGTCAAGAACTGTAAAACATTGAATCAGATAACTTATCAATAGATTTAGTAGCTCTTACTCGTTACAACATCCATTCATGAGACGAAATAAGAAATAATTATTCTCCACATCCAATCATACACGTTTTTTATGAAAAACACAAACTTGTCTCTAGTCCTAAACATGAATTCTCAATTAAAGGCAACTTCAAAATAGTTCTTTACAAAACCAAAAATGAGGGTCTTTCAACAACCATCGACCATTTGCTAATACGTTGTTCCTTCTATTTATAACATACTATTAACTAAAAATAACTATTAAAGTGCAACTAAGTAAAACAAAACTCGCCACATGGCACTTTCTTTTATCAGTCTTTCTAAAAGTCATCTCAGGATCTCACTTAAGTGGGTGACTCTTTTCATACTCCGACCACTTGATGAAGAGATCCTCGCATGTGTTGGCATACGGGAATCTATGTTGTTCCATTGGGGCCAAGTGAATCTCTCTTATCTCTACTGCTTGTGCCTGATACTTGACTATTCTGGCACTTAATTGTTGCAACATAGCCCGAGCTTTGATTGGGTGCTCCATGAACGGTCACACTTGACCTAGCGCCATGTCTGTCACCTTTGTCATTTCCTCGGCCCATGATGAGTCTTTTTCGGTGTGCGTCTTGACTATGTCGCGCAAGTCGACAAATTCATCGGGTGTTACGAACCCGGGGAGGTCGATGTCTTTCATTACCCAGTTGATCTTGATCCAGCTTTTCTCACACTTGGCCCATTTTTCTTGGATTTCCCGATGAGGTTCCTTAGCCATTTTTGCCCAATACTCCACCGATTTCTTTATGCAATCAAGGCTGCTCTCTTTTAACACCTGAATGTCATGCTCTTTTGTATCTCGGCCATGTTGGACCGCATTGATATAGTTGACCCTTTCCAAGGCTTGTTGTGCTTTCTTGTACCACCTCTCCATATCCTTGCAGGTGGCCATTGCCGTGAGGGTGTCTTCTTGCAGCTCGACTATCCTTGTAGTGAATAGGTGCCATTCATCTGTAAACTTGTTGTAGGCCTCCTTAAATTCGCTCCTTGGGTACACCGTGACCTGTGTAGTGTCCTGGTAATATTTCGCCAAGTGGCGCAAATGTTCCAATTTTTTCAAAGCAGCAGCCAGCTCATCTTCATCCCTTTTTTCTTTGTCCAGGGTGGCATCTGTGATTGCCATCCCTGTGCCGATAAGTTCGGACGTCTTGGCATTCTCTGTTTTGATCAAATTTTCCTCTGTGGTGATGAGGATGGAGTGATCTAGAGTGATCCACCTCTTCTTGGTGGTCCTTTGCACAATAGATTTCCTTTTTCGGTCATAAGTGATGGCATGTATGTCAGCAACTTCATCCACGAGTTTGGGGATTTGTTGATCTCCCCAGGTGAGCATATTTCCCAGGCTCTCGATGGTATATATTTGTTCAAGACTGGGGTCTTGAACTTCTTCCCTGTGTTCTAAAGTCCTGGCTTATATTTTTCGCTCATCGGGAATTTGAGTACCGATTGAAATTGAGGCATCGGGGGCAGGCTTGATACTTACTTGATTATCGGTCATTGAGACGCTGATTTCTTGCCGTGGAGCTTCTCCCTTTTGTTCGACTGTCTCTGGCTCATCCTTGGGACTATCTTATTGGGTCTTTGGTGCATTGGGCAGCTCAGTGTCTAAGACACTCTCAGCTTCTTGTTCATTCTATGGAATCCCCTGAATTTGAGCATCGGGAGCTAGGGAAGATGTCTTCTCTAGCTCATTTTCCTCTATGATATGTACAGGGGTCACAAGGGATACCTCTGGGCTCTATTCATCATCATAGATTTTTATTAATTCACGGAGGGGGTCTGGTGCACTTGTTCCCACTGATACCCCGACTGTCTCCGGCTGAGCTAAAACACCCATTGGTGATCCGACCTGGGACGTTGTGATTTCAGGGTCATCTAACCCAACGATTTCATCAATTTATATTAGGTCGGGGCCACTTGGACCTATCTGTCTTTCATCTGGGTTGTCGGCAAGGGACCCTGTCATGCCTATGAGGTCTGGGTCATCTTGCAGCTGATCAATTATCTGTTTCGCTTGTTCTATCATGAGTAACCCCCTCTCCCGTGCATCCTAAGTCATAGGGAAACCTCTATCTTGCATCGGGGCTACCAGGGGGACCTATGCTGCTTTGACCGCTATAATTTCTTCTCTGGCTCTGAGGGCCCCTTGAGCCAATTGTTCTATGATCATCGCATGTTCATCCAGGCTCATGGCTTTGTTCTTGGTCATTTTGGGGTCGACCATCCTTACCACCACTTCATCCTAGTCCTGGTCATTTTCTGTGAAGATTTCATCTTCAAATTTGTCGTGGGCATATGGCCAACAGGACGACACTTGCGAGGCATGTTTCAAGACCAGACCCTTTGGATCGTGCTTATGGAATCGACCAGTCTGGAATCTGAATTCTAATTGGCTCAACCCTTCCTGTTTGGCTTGAGCGGTGTCCTTCACCATGTAGAAGCCTGTTATCTCACAGTTTGTAGCTAAGTCAAAAAGGCTAAAGGGTAAAGGCCAAAATGGCGATACAAGAACCTTCCCCACCTAATGTCACCTCAATGGGGAGGTTCTTTCTATTTAGGGAGGTTAACCCAGGGGAGACGTCCCCAGTAACCTGGGGTTTTGAAGAGTTTAAAGTATGAAAGTCAAGGGAAAAGTTCCTCCTCACAAGTTACCACCAAGGTCAGAGAGTCCGGCTAATCAGCCAATAAATGAAGTGTATGCCCAAATGAAAACACATGCCCGGAACAAGACAATAGCAATACAATATATTTGCAGGCTATAACTCAGTGGGTTAGTACTTCATGTGACTATCTGACAATAATATATAAGCAATGAAACAACAGATATTAATGAGATCAACGTTCTATCAATATAGCAATGTAGAAATATCAATTCACCAATAACTATTGAGATGATGCAGCAAACAATATATCCAATCATTCATTTACTCATTAAATGCCTTTAACCATCATCTAATTGCTTATTATAAATGTTTGTTGCGTCAAGATGGGATAACCAACTATGACGTCAGCCTAGTTAGGGTTAGCTTAGTTAGTTAGGGCTTCAAAATTCAAAATTTTGAGAGTTGTTTTGGACACTAGGACTTCAACGTTGTGTGTCTAAGATCAGTGCCTAAGGGTATATGGAGTCATTCAAAGAGAGAAAGCAAATTTGAAGGAGAAATAGGCTAAATACAAGAGGGAAGGGTTCTAGAGTGTTGCAATGGCAGGGCCCTAGAATCAAAACCCTAGGGGAAAGAGGTTCACTCCGGTGTTGCTTAAGCAAGGCCTCGTGCTCTTTCCTCCTTCTTTAGGTCGAACTTGGAAAAACGGCTAGCAAAGGAAAAGATTGAAAACAAGAGGATTTAATGAGGGAGAGTGTTGCAATGGCAAGGCTCTATCACTAAAACCCTAAAAGATGGACGGCCCTAGGTGTAGATAACCTAGGCCTAGGACGTCACCCTCCTTTTAACCTTTAAAATCAAAGCTAGCTTAAGGGAAGAACTAAGAAGAGTGTAGCAAAGGCTAGGCTTTTTCTTCCTTCCTCAATGACTGAAAATTTCTCTCTAAGGGGACATATGACAAGGACCTACTTGTGTTCTTGTCACCTAGGGTTTTAAAATCAGCAAATTTATAAGTAAATGCAAGAATACTAACCTACAACCATTCAATCAAGAAGTTTTGCAGGAAAAACACTTACAGATCATGAAGAAAAGCATGTGCAAACCCTAGTTGTAAACCTTCCTCAAGAGAAATGCCAAAATATGCCAAGAAAAGCCTTCCATCAACAAGTGTGCCTCCTTTAAAAGACCAAATACCCAAACTAGGGTGCAAAAATCAGACCTCACAAGTGTGAGTTGTTGTGTTATGTCCAAATGAGGGAAAAACATCCTCAATATATAGTGTATCATGACCTTTTAATTTAAATTAGGTCATTAAAAATAGCTGACAAGGATACAAACCAAAATCATATTTTTTTTACATTAACTGCTAAGTAAATGACAAAAATGAGCAAAAAGTGAGACATCAAGCCCCTATGAGGGAGACGTTGGCCCTTTTCGGGGCTAGTCCAGCATCCAGAAGTCAGACATTGGCCCTTTTTTGGGCTCCTCCAAGCTGCCACACGTGCCAGCCATCCTATCAAACTGCCACATGCTCAAGATGACGTCCAAGCCTCCTTGGTGATGTCATGGCCATCAAAAGGAAAACGTTCCATCTGAAGTGGGTCACCCCCTCTGGGCTGGGCTCAGCCAAAGTGTCATAGGTGGAACGTTCTTCTTCTTCTCATGTGTAAAGGCTCATCCAATCACTGTCCTGTCTTTGCCCCTGACGGGGTCCCAACAACCATCTGATGGGCTCTTCAGCCCCATGGAGGTCCGAACTAATCATCTCCCCATGTGTACCGGTCCAATTGGTACCTGTCCATCAGGTATGGTCCTGCACATCAAAAAATTTGCCCTCCATGGGCTCATTAGTCACAGGAATCATAGCAATGTCAATCACATTTCATCATTAATTTTATCAAATGCATGCATAAAATCCCTGATATATCATCCAATAGCTCAAAGACATTACAATGACCTACTATACAAAGCCGAAGAAAAAGACAAAGTGCCCTATTGGGTCAGCATCCATAAGAGAAGGAAATTTTCCAGAGGATATCATCCAAGCCATGTAACATGAGGGGATGTGGTCAAGGGATGTCCAGACATACGGGTAGAGTGAAAGACAAGGGTGATATTACCTGTGGGTGCCTTTGTAGAAGGTGAGGTGTACCCGTCATGGATGCAATTCTTTCCAAGCCCTTTATTTCCTTTATTCTTTCTTTTCATTATTGCTCTTTCTTATTTATTTCAAGGACTAACTAGAGGACACTGCCTTGGTGTGGTGACCAGAGCTGACAGTGTTACCCACAAGCACTTTCACAGAGATAATAAGGTTGGCTCGTGATGAGACCCCCTTTCCCTTGGCTATGCAACCAAAGGTCACTGCCCTGGCATGGTAACCAGATAATGGCAATGTCATACTGCTAGGTACCCATGAACATAATGGGTTGGCTCGTGATGAGACCCCCCATCCTCTTGGCTAGGTCTTGTTTTGTTATTTTTCTTCAGGTCCCTCTTATTTCTTACTGAGAGGCTTTTTATTTCCTTCTTGGGGATCCCTAGGCGAAGCATCTCTAGGTTTCATTTTTTATGGATTTTATCTTTTACCAGCTTCTTTTACCTTTTGGGCCTTTAGCCCCTTCTTCCCACGAGATAATGTGTAACCCTGCAAACAGATCATCCTAATGTCTGGACTAAGGGAATGGGGCGGATGAGTGGGAGATAAGATGTAAGAGTGATGATATGATGGGGGCAGACGATGGCCCTTCAAAATTCCCCCTGGTGGCAAACCAAAACCTATGGGTACAAGCTTGCTAGGGTACCCTGTCAATCCCCTCAACCCTGGTCAAGCGGGTTAATGTAAGATCCAAGCAGTTGTCAAAAATAAAAGGAATTTGATGCATATATCTGAAGGTTATAATGATCAAATATGACACATACCATGATACTTGGACCAATTACCTCATGGAGCAAGAGTCTTCTCCGATATAAGTCCAAGCCGAAGGTGATGGATGTTGTTGCTACTGACAGGACAAGTCTGATGAAAGAGAAGAAAGATGGGCCCTCCAAGGCCATGCTCAGGTCAATCCTACTCTCGGTACTCCATGTCTAGGACCTATGGGCCTTGAGACATGATCTCCTAGTTATCCCTACAAATCGGGGATAACAAAGCCTACGTGGAAACCATAAGGTATGAACACCCTTTTCTTATCCTTGACCAGAGTGGCGTTGTAGCCTTTTAGGATGGTCTGTTAGAATATCTCTCCCACTACAAGTTGGTCAGGGACATGTGCTGGCAAGAGATGAGGTGCTTCGGTGGCCCTAAACACCCTGATGTAGGTATCATGCTCATCCTAATACTAGTGGACGATCTTTGATATCATCTTTTTGGTCGTTGTTAATAGTCTCGAGCATTCTTTCTTGAAAAGAATAAAATAAATACGTGCGATGAATTCATCGCAAATGAGGGAGTAGGATTTTTTGTACATGTTCTCCCATATGATGCTGAAATATACGTGGACTGGGAGTTCTGCGACGTGCCAGCTTAGGTTCATGTTGGCAAAGATGTTTCTGGCACACATGACATCCAGTAAGTATGAAGCCATGTAGAAGGCTGGTGTCTCTCCTTCCTTCGACGTCTGATCTTGTTGTATGCAGATGCTCTATTGCTTAGAAATGATGGCTCCCCAATTGAAGCTGCTCCCGGAAATGGCCATTGTGTAAGCTAAAGGCATCCATGCCTCTGAAAATCTGGAGCAGTCTTTCTCCCCATACAATCGAAAGATGAGATCCATTAGGTAGATGTATGGCTCCCTTAAGTTGGTCGTCTGGTACCAGTCAGTCCTCCGATTGGTGTACTTCTTATCTTCTCTCCACCATGAGGCCATCAGTCGGCTGGTGTTGTGGTGCTCATAGAAATTCACAATGAAATCTGTATTCAGCCGCTCCTCGACGTCTTGAAGTTTGTAATATTTCTATACCTCCACCGGAAGGAAGACCCCGACACACCCACCATTGTCATCGTTGATTAAAAACTTTTGTGTGTATGTGTGGTGGATGATCCACTTCAAAATTTATATGCAGGAGAACATCGGAGTTCTTCTTGCTACCATGTGCAGGTATGATCATCAGATATTCGGAAAAACTTTGTCGTCGAGCTTTCTCACATCTGGGTCACTGTGCGGGATGTGTTCTGGAAATTCTTCCCGACTGATATTTTTGAAGATTTCTCCCCAATGTGGGAGTGTCGGCTTTGTCCCTCTGCTTGCCTCTGTGTCTCCAAAGGTCGAAGGTTGGGTAAAAACCTTCTTTGTAGATGTCTTAATGACTGGTTCCGGCCTCAGAGAATATTCTAATTGTTTTGCAGCCCCTGGGGAAGATCCTTCTCCTACCTCTGGTTCTTTCATCTTGGGCGCCCTCAATGATCGTCTAGTGTTTTGCTTTCTTGGCGACATTGTTCCTACAATTGAGATATACCTTAAGATATTGTGTAAAGAACATAACCGAATATAAAGTACATGAAATGAAACCACGTAAAAATCCACAGACTTGGATACATACCTATAAAGCTTGCTAAACTTGGTTATTTGATACTCACGAGATCTATGCAGCTTTCGAGTTGCTTGTCTCGCTTCTTCGGATGCTCTGAATTTCCTTGTGCACAAAATGATTCTTCTTACAACAACTCAAGAGAATTTAAACCAGTGAAGAACTTACTGTGTTGTGTCAGCCATTCAATTCGGGTGATGAGTGAAATTCAAATAAATATACCGCCGAATCTCTGTAACTTAAATTCATCGTGGGTTGACAGCTGAGGCACGGAGGGTGATGTGGTCTATCGGGGATTTTAAACAGCTATTTTGATTGGCATGCGAGGTAGCAACTAATGCGGGATTTGGTATTAATTAATCCCTTAATGGCTCTGAATATAATTGTATCTAGCGCTAAAACGTCCCATCGTGTCAGTTTCTCAGTGGGTGTATTGGGGATCGGGGGTGCGCTATGAACGTTTCCGTTGATGTCCCTCGCAAAAGCTCCAACGCCAATCAATCTCATCATACAATGTTGACGTGGAAAAACTGAATCAGAGGTGTGACTTGGACCTAGGGAACCAAGAATGACTCGGGGTAAAACTAGACCATACGGTTCTCCAATCTGGAAAAGACACGTGGCGTTGAAGACAGGTGGCCTAATCCCTGTGTATCAATTAGAGTCTAGGTTTTCATTAAGTCATTTGGTTTAAAAAAAACCTCAAAGTGTTGATGCCGAAAAGTATATGGGATCGACAATCGGAGATACCTACCACATGTTTTTCTATGGATTAGCTTCCTCGAAAAAGTCTCGATGTCGAAGTGCATCGGGGATCGACGATCGGGGGAACTCTTTAGCATGGTCAGAATGATCATTGCGATTATTTTAGGTCTTCCCCGATTCCGATAAGCACGTCGGGTATCGGCTATCGACGATATCATTTCCTTCCTCTTTAACGTCTAATCCCCTTGCATTTTATCGATGTCGAAGAGGAATCGGCCATCGACGATATACTTATGCAAAAATTTGGCGCAAAACAAAATTACTTCTACCAATGCTGATGGAGATTGGTGCTTGATGACTAAGGTTTCCCGAGTGGCTCTTTTATTTCTATGAATTCCTTTTGATGTTGAATCTTGATCACATCAGGTGAAGTGTTTTGGATGTTGATTCTTTATTTAAGTTTTAATCCTTTTTTAATCCACGGGGTTTCATAAAGATAAACAAACTTGAATAGCTAATGAGAGTCAAGAGAAAAAGCAAAGACAAAACATTCCTCAAAACGAAATCGAATCAGATAGTGCAAAGATCAAGTGGTACCCAAAAAGTGGAAAAAATTGACATAGGATTTTTAGGGTGTGTTGAGTGCTCAAAAGATGGCAACTTACTGGGCGAAAGAAAAATCTTTGTTCCTCCCTCGGGCTCGACTGATGAAAAATTTGGTGAAGAACTTAACTAGTTTTTATTAGAGCCCCTTTCACCCTTGCATTTGAAATTCCCCAGTTGATACATTTGGGTCTGCCTGTGGGATTTTCCACCTTGATTCAACCTTTGTTTCCTATAACCTTGACTTACGCCCCCTTTGACAAGAGTCTATTAAAGTGTTCACTGGCACTAAGCCTTTTAGTTACCCTTATTCATTTGCTATGGTGTTGCTCTGCTGCTAGCAAGCGTCCATAGCCCCGAAGGAGTTACCCCGACGTCACATCCCTTGCTCCGTTGCCAACGAGCGTCCATAGCCCCGACAAAGATATCTGCATACCCTCTCCTAATGTGCACTCATTTGATATATATGATTTTATTTTTCGGCAGAATTCCATGAGCGAGTGGGAGAGGACGACGTCTATTATTTGCAAGAATGAGATGGTTAAGGTGAAATTTTGATAGCTCTGTCTCTGAGGTACATGTAATCCTTTCCAACTTACCGTCTTCACCTTAATGTTTTCACCAGACCACTAGGCAGACACATCTTCATTTCTCCAAAGTTGTTCATCTGCACAGGTTAGATAGAGAATCCCTTGAAACAACCGCAGGTTCCTCAACGTTTCTTGTGTTGTATGTGAGCAACGAGTTAGGAAAAGAGTTCTCCATGTCGCATGATTTGAGGTCAACCATTGTCTTGCTAAACACAATCTTTCAAAATTTCAGAAGCACAATCACAAAAGATAAAACAAAAAATGTATAAATGCAAAAGATAAATCGACGCATCTAAAATAAACACATAAAATCTCTCTCTTTTTTTTTAATGAAAATATTGCTTTAGGGCTTGGCCATTCATTGGGAGAGCGTCAGGTCCCCCACTCAGATTATGCAGTCGATACATGCCTAACCCAATATTCTCGGCCACCTGGAAAGGTCTGAAACATAGATTCTCAAACTTAGAATGTTTTCCTTTAGGCTCATTTTCTCTGTCCCACTTTAGGACTAAGTCTCCTACTTTCAAATTCTTTTCTTTAGACTTATGCTTATCAAACCACCTTTTAACTATCTATTGGTGGGATATGAACTGTAATTTATCTTTATCCCTTTCTTCTTCTAGCATGAGCAAGGTGTCAATTCTTTGTTGTATGACTGATGAGGGTTGCCCTCTGGAATCCTGAGAAAGTTGAAGAGATGGAAGATAAAGCCCATTTGGGAGAATGGCTTATTGCCCGTATACCAAAAAGTATGGGGAATTCCCTATAGATTCCTTGGGTGTGACTCTATCGGCCCTTAAATCATTATGAAGTGAATTATGCCAATTCCTATGGTTTTCTGCAACTGTTTTCTTTAATATTCTTACTAGGTTCTTATTAGTTGATTCTGCCACTCCGTTTCCCCGTGGATAATAGTTTGCAGAGTATCTAATTATGATTCCTTTCTCCAGAGAAAAATTTGTTAATAAGGTGGAAGAAAAGTAAGCTGCATTATAAAAAACAAGGGCATAAGGCACACCGAACCTTGTGATCAGTCGTTGTTCTATGAATTGGATCACCACCTTCTCATTTACATGAGTCAAAGGGATGGCCTCTGTCCATTTCATGAAATAATTAGTGGCAGTTAGTATGTACCTATGTTGTTTTGATGAACTTGGTGTAATTTCTCCTATGATATCTAACCCCCATTGCTCAAAAGGCCTAGAAACGACCACTGGTTGGAGTGGGAAAGCTGATCTCTTCTCCCTTCCAACACTTATTTGACAAGTCTTACAGTTTCTAGCGTATTTGTGAGCGTCTTTGAACAAAGTGGGCCAATAATAGCCAACTCTCAATATCTTATGAGTGGTGGTGTTTCCTGCAAAATGTCCACCGGCAGGACTATCATGGAGTTCCTTCGGAACTTTGTCTGCATCTTTACGTTCAAGACATCTTAAAAGTACCCCATCATAATTAACACGAAGGAGTATTGAATTTATGAGGTGATACTGTGCGTATTTTAACCTGAGGGCTCTCATTTCCCTAGGGTTTAGGTTTTCTGGGCAAGTCCCATGATGCAGGAGATAAGTCAGTTTCTCATACCAAGACTCCTACCCTAGGGAGATGTATGAAGCTTCACCACACCACAATGCTAATCATTCTCCCATTCAGGGTTGTCATTTACTTGGTCCTGGGGTTCAACTGTCAGTTTGCATAACCCTTGTCCTTTAACCAGTTTAGCAGGTTTTATATCTAGTTCAAATTCTTGGACTACTGCCATCTAGTTCCCTCTTCTTTCCCCTAGTTCCCTCTTCTTTCCCCCATCTCCTGTTGAGTAAATAGGGATCATATTGTGGGGTGAGGCATGATTACTTTGGTATGGTTCTTGAGGATGTAAGATCTGAAGTGTTTTACTGGTTTGTATACCGCATAGGCTTTCTTATCTATAGCGGGGTAAATTTGTTGAAATTATTGAGACAACTGAGAGGGGGGGGTGAATCAGTTGTTACTGTGCTTAAACAATAATAAATCTATTAAACCATTCTTAAGTTTTCTGCAAGTGACTATCAATATTATACAACATATAGACGATATAAATAATGAGCATCAGTCACACATAAGATATACACAAAGACAGTTTTTCACGAGGAAACCCATAAGGGGAGAAAACCTCTTCTTCTTTGAAATGATAGGTAGTCTTTTAAGTTCTATACATGATCTATAATTGAGCACCAACTCAATGTGAGGCTACTGCCTCTGTTTTACAAGCTCCAACTTGTTTGAGAGCACCAACTCTCTGGTTTCTCTAGCACCCACTAGAAGGAAGCACCAACTCCCTTAATGTTCCAGCACCAACTGGATGGAAGCACCAACTTCTAGTTACATAGGCTCCAACCTGTATAACAGAGAACACT
>SNQJ01S0002750.1:540849-561746 GCA_010110895.2 Picea sitchensis | reverse complement strand
CCTGGCATGGTAACCAGATAATGGCAATGTCATACTGCTAGGTACCCATGAACATAATGGGTTGGCTCGTGATGAGACCCCCCATCCTCTTGGCTAGGTCTTGTTTTGTTATTTTTCTTCAGGTCCCTCTTATTTCTTACTGAGAGGCTTTTTATTTCCTTCTTGGGGATCCCTAGGCGAAGCATCTCTAGGTTTCATTTTTTATGGATTTTATCTTTTACCAGCTTCTTTTACCTTTTGGGCCTTTAGCCCCTTCTTCCCACGAGATAATGTGTAACCCTGCAAACAGATCATCCTAATGTCTGGACTAAGGGAATGGGGCGGATGAGTGGGAGATAAGATGTAAGAGTGATGATATGATGGGGGCAGACGATGGCCCTTCAAAATTCCCCCTGGTGGCAAACCAAAACCTATGGGTACAAGCTTGCTAGGGTACCCTGTCAATCCCCTCAACCCTGGTCAAGCGGGTTAATGTAAGATCCAAGCAGTTGTCAAAAATAAAAGGAATTTGATGCATATATCTGAAGGTTATAATGATCAAATATGACACATACCATGATACTTGGACCAATTACCTCATGGAGCAAGAGTCTTCTCCGATATAAGTCCAAGCCGAAGGTGATGGATGTTGTTGCTACTGACAGGACAAGTCTGATGAAAGAGAAGAAAGATGGGCCCTCCAAGGCCATGCTCAGGTCAATCCTACTCTCGGTACTCCATGTCTAGGACCTATGGGCCTTGAGACATGATCTCCTAGTTATCCCTACAAATCGGGGATAACAAAGCCTACGTGGAAACCATAAGGTATGAACACCCTTTTCTTATCCTTGACCAGAGTGGCGTTGTAGCCTTTTAGGATGGTCTGTTAGAATATCTCTCCCACTACAAGTTGGTCAGGGACATGTGCTGGCAAGAGATGAGGTGCTTCGGTGGCCCTAAACACCCTGATGTAGGTATCATGCTCATCCTAATACTAGTGGACGATCTTTGATATCATCTTTTTGGTCGTTGTTAATAGTCTCGAGCATTCTTTCTTGAAAAGAATAAAATAAATACGTGCGATGAATTCATCGCAAATGAGGGAGTAGGATTTTTTGTACATGTTCTCCCATATGATGCTGAAATATACGTGGACTGGGAGTTCTGCGACGTGCCAGCTTAGGTTCATGTTGGCAAAGATGTTTCTGGCACACATGACATCCAGTAAGTATGAAGCCATGTAGAAGGCTGGTGTCTCTCCTTCCTTCGACGTCTGATCTTGTTGTATGCAGATGCTCTATTGCTTAGAAATGATGGCTCCCCAATTGAAGCTGCTCCCGGAAATGGCCATTGTGTAAGCTAAAGGCATCCATGCCTCTGAAAATCTGGAGCAGTCTTTCTCCCCATACA
Organism: Picea sitchensis; assembly: GCA_010110895.2. Lineage (NCBI taxonomy): Eukaryota > Viridiplantae > Streptophyta > Pinopsida > Pinales > Pinaceae > Picea > Picea sitchensis. The sequence goes on along the minus strand of SNQJ01S0002750.1, from coordinate 560,357 downwards.
ATCGAAAGATGAGATCCATTAGGTAGATGTATGGCTCCCTTAAGTTGGTCGTCTGGTACCAGTCAGTCCTCCGATTGGTGTACTTCTTATCTTCTCTCCACCATGAGGCCATCAGTCGGCTGGTGTTGTGGTGCTCATAGAAATTCACAATGAAATCTGTATTCAGCCGCTCCTCGACGTCTTGAAGTTTGTAATATTTCTATACCTCCACCGGAAGGAAGACCCCGACACACCCACCATTGTCATCGTTGATTAAAAACTTTTGTGTGTATGTGTGGTGGATGATCCACTTCAAAATTTATATGCAGGAGAACATCGGAGTTCTTCTTGCTACCATGTGCAGGTATGATCATCAGATATTCGGAAAAACTTTGTCGTCGAGCTTTCTCACATCTGGGTCACTGTGCGGGATGTGTTCTGGAAATTCTTCCCGACTGATATTTTTGAAGATTTCTCCCCAATGTGGGAGTGTCGGCTTTGTCCCTCTGCTTGCCTCTGTGTCTCCAAAGGTCGAAGGTTGGGTAAAAACCTTCTTTGTAGATGTCTTAATGACTGGTTCCGGCCTCAGAGAATATTCTAATTGTTTTGCAGCCCCTGGGGAAGATCCTTCTCCTACCTCTGGTTCTTTCATCTTGGGCGCCCTCAATGATCGTCTAGTGTTTTGCTTTCTTGGCGACATTGTTCCTACAATTGAGATATACCTTAAGATATTGTGTAAAGAACATAACCGAATATAAAGTACATGAAATGAAACCACGTAAAAATCCACAGACTTGGATACATACCTATAAAGCTTGCTAAACTTGGTTATTTGATACTCACGAGATCTATGCAGCTTTCGAGTTGCTTGTCTCGCTTCTTCGGATGCTCTGAATTTCCTTGTGCACAAAATGATTCTTCTTACAACAACTCAAGAGAATTTAAACCAGTGAAGAACTTACTGTGTTGTGTCAGCCATTCAATTCGGGTGATGAGTGAAATTCAAATAAATATACCGCCGAATCTCTGTAACTTAAATTCATCGTGGGTTGACAGCTGAGGCACGGAGGGTGATGTGGTCTATCGGGGATTTTAAACAGCTATTTTGATTGGCATGCGAGGTAGCAACTAATGCGGGATTTGGTATTAATTAATCCCTTAATGGCTCTGAATATAATTGTATCTAGCGCTAAAACGTCCCATCGTGTCAGTTTCTCAGTGGGTGTATTGGGGATCGGGGGTGCGCTATGAACGTTTCCGTTGATGTCCCTCGCAAAAGCTCCAACGCCAATCAATCTCATCATACAATGTTGACGTGGAAAAACTGAATCAGAGGTGTGACTTGGACCTAGGGAACCAAGAATGACTCGGGGTAAAACTAGACCATACGGTTCTCCAATCTGGAAAAGACACGTGGCGTTGAAGACAGGTGGCCTAATCCCTGTGTATCAATTAGAGTCTAGGTTTTCATTAAGTCATTTGGTTTAAAAAAAACCTCAAAGTGTTGATGCCGAAAAGTATATGGGATCGACAATCGGAGATACCTACCACATGTTTTTCTATGGATTAGCTTCCTCGAAAAAGTCTCGATGTCGAAGTGCATCGGGGATCGACGATCGGGGGAACTCTTTAGCATGGTCAGAATGATCATTGCGATTATTTTAGGTCTTCCCCGATTCCGATAAGCACGTCGGGTATCGGCTATCGACGATATCATTTCCTTCCTCTTTAACGTCTAATCCCCTTGCATTTTATCGATGTCGAAGAGGAATCGGCCATCGACGATATACTTATGCAAAAATTTGGCGCAAAACAAAATTACTTCTACCAATGCTGATGGAGATTGGTGCTTGATGACTAAGGTTTCCCGAGTGGCTCTTTTATTTCTATGAATTCCTTTTGATGTTGAATCTTGATCACATCAGGTGAAGTGTTTTGGATGTTGATTCTTTATTTAAGTTTTAATCCTTTTTTAATCCACGGGGTTTCATAAAGATAAACAAACTTGAATAGCTAATGAGAGTCAAGAGAAAAAGCAAAGACAAAACATTCCTCAAAACGAAATCGAATCAGATAGTGCAAAGATCAAGTGGTACCCAAAAAGTGGAAAAAATTGACATAGGATTTTTAGGGTGTGTTGAGTGCTCAAAAGATGGCAACTTACTGGGCGAAAGAAAAATCTTTGTTCCTCCCTCGGGCTCGACTGATGAAAAATTTGGTGAAGAACTTAACTAGTTTTTATTAGAGCCCCTTTCACCCTTGCATTTGAAATTCCCCAGTTGATACATTTGGGTCTGCCTGTGGGATTTTCCACCTTGATTCAACCTTTGTTTCCTATAACCTTGACTTACGCCCCCTTTGACAAGAGTCTATTAAAGTGTTCACTGGCACTAAGCCTTTTAGTTACCCTTATTCATTTGCTATGGTGTTGCTCTGCTGCTAGCAAGCGTCCATAGCCCCGAAGGAGTTACCCCGACGTCACATCCCTTGCTCCGTTGCCAACGAGCGTCCATAGCCCCGACAAAGATATCTGCATACCCTCTCCTAATGTGCACTCATTTGATATATATGATTTTATTTTTCGGCAGAATTCCATGAGCGAGTGGGAGAGGACGACGTCTATTATTTGCAAGAATGAGATGGTTAAGGTGAAATTTTGATAGCTCTGTCTCTGAGGTACATGTAATCCTTTCCAACTTACCGTCTTCACCTTAATGTTTTCACCAGACCACTAGGCAGACACATCTTCATTTCTCCAAAGTTGTTCATCTGCACAGGTTAGATAGAGAATCCCTTGAAACAACCGCAGGTTCCTCAACGTTTCTTGTGTTGTATGTGAGCAACGAGTTAGGAAAAGAGTTCTCCATGTCGCATGATTTGAGGTCAACCATTGTCTTGCTAAACACAATCTTTCAAAATTTCAGAAGCACAATCACAAAAGATAAAACAAAAAATGTATAAATGCAAAAGATAAATCGACGCATCTAAAATAAACACATAAAATCTCTCTCTTTTTTTTTAATGAAAATATTGCTTTAGGGCTTGGCCATTCATTGGGAGAGCGTCAGGTCCCCCACTCAGATTATGCAGTCGATACATGCCTAACCCAATATTCTCGGCCACCTGGAAAGGTCTGAAACATAGATTCTCAAACTTAGAATGTTTTCCTTTAGGCTCATTTTCTCTGTCCCACTTTAGGACTAAGTCTCCTACTTTCAAATTCTTTTCTTTAGACTTATGCTTATCAAACCACCTTTTAACTATCTATTGGTGGGATATGAACTGTAATTTATCTTTATCCCTTTCTTCTTCTAGCATGAGCAAGGTGTCAATTCTTTGTTGTATGACTGATGAGGGTTGCCCTCTGGAATCCTGAGAAAGTTGAAGAGATGGAAGATAAAGCCCATTTGGGAGAATGGCTTATTGCCCGTATACCAAAAAGTATGGGGAATTCCCTATAGATTCCTTGGGTGTGACTCTATCGGCCCTTAAATCATTATGAAGTGAATTATGCCAATTCCTATGGTTTTCTGCAACTGTTTTCTTTAATATTCTTACTAGGTTCTTATTAGTTGATTCTGCCACTCCGTTTCCCCGTGGATAATAGTTTGCAGAGTATCTAATTATGATTCCTTTCTCCAGAGAAAAATTTGTTAATAAGGTGGAAGAAAAGTAAGCTGCATTATAAAAAACAAGGGCATAAGGCACACCGAACCTTGTGATCAGTCGTTGTTCTATGAATTGGATCACCACCTTCTCATTTACATGAGTCAAAGGGATGGCCTCTGTCCATTTCATGAAATAATTAGTGGCAGTTAGTATGTACCTATGTTGTTTTGATGAACTTGGTGTAATTTCTCCTATGATATCTAACCCCCATTGCTCAAAAGGCCTAGAAACGACCACTGGTTGGAGTGGGAAAGCTGATCTCTTCTCCCTTCCAACACTTATTTGACAAGTCTTACAGTTTCTAGCGTATTTGTGAGCGTCTTTGAACAAAGTGGGCCAATAATAGCCAACTCTCAATATCTTATGAGTGGTGGTGTTTCCTGCAAAATGTCCACCGGCAGGACTATCATGGAGTTCCTTCGGAACTTTGTCTGCATCTTTACGTTCAAGACATCTTAAAAGTACCCCATCATAATTAACACGAAGGAGTATTGAATTTATGAGGTGATACTGTGCGTATTTTAACCTGAGGGCTCTCATTTCCCTAGGGTTTAGGTTTTCTGGGCAAGTCCCATGATGCAGGAGATAAGTCAGTTTCTCATACCAAGACTCCTACCCTAGGGAGATGTATGAAGCTTCACCACACCACAATGCTAATCATTCTCCCATTCAGGGTTGTCATTTACTTGGTCCTGGGGTTCAACTGTCAGTTTGCATAACCCTTGTCCTTTAACCAGTTTAGCAGGTTTTATATCTAGTTCAAATTCTTGGACTACTGCCATCTAGTTCCCTCTTCTTTCCCCTAGTTCCCTCTTCTTTCCCCCATCTCCTGTTGAGTAAATAGGGATCATATTGTGGGGTGAGGCATGATTACTTTGGTATGGTTCTTGAGGATGTAAGATCTGAAGTGTTTTACTGGTTTGTATACCGCATAGGCTTTCTTATCTATAGCGGGGTAAATTTGTTGAAATTATTGAGACAACTGAGAGGGGGGGGTGAATCAGTTGTTACTGTGCTTAAACAATAATAAATCTATTAAACCATTCTTAAGTTTTCTGCAAGTGACTATCAATATTATACAACATATAGACGATATAAATAATGAGCATCAGTCACACATAAGATATACACAAAGACAGTTTTTCACGAGGAAACCCATAAGGGGAGAAAACCTCTTCTTCTTTGAAATGATAGGTAGTCTTTTAAGTTCTATACATGATCTATAATTGAGCACCAACTCAATGTGAGGCTACTGCCTCTGTTTTACAAGCTCCAACTTGTTTGAGAGCACCAACTCTCTGGTTTCTCTAGCACCCACTAGAAGGAAGCACCAACTCCCTTAATGTTCCAGCACCAACTGGATGGAAGCACCAACTTCTAGTTACATAGGCTCCAACCTGTATAACAGAGAACACTTGTTCTCCCTTACACCACCCTGCCACCCCGGTTTCTCTGGCTCCAACCATATGGAAGCTACAACTCCCTGTGTTCAAGCTCCCACTTGAACCTCTGAGGACAACAGTCCTCCCTAGCACCTCCCAACACCCTGGAATATAAATGAATAATTAAACAACCAACTACACAGATAAATCGATTCTTACCACTTCTTCTCTGTTCTGTAAATATGGTCTTCTTCTAACTGTTCTGCAATTCTTCTCTTCCTTTGTCTGTTCTGCAATTCTGCTCTACTTCAACTTGTTATGTCATTCGTCTCTTCTTCAAGTCTTTTCCTCATCTGTTACTCTTCTCTGAGTTTTATCTCACATTGCACATATTTTCAGTCTCACACTGTGCATCCTGTGATTTTCCCTTTCTTACAGTTTAATTCATTTTTCGTCCAGAACAACCAACCACGCACAGCCTGTATCTTTTTCTTTTATGCACCATGCCCATAGCAGTTACACTTTGCATCTTCTTAGGCAAAAGAAAACCGTCTAAGCAACTGAAACGCCAACCGATAAAGAATCATGACTCGGTTTAGCTAACAGATTTGTAACTGACCAATTAAATATGAGATGGAACAGTAGCCCTCCGATCATATTCAAACTCACTTGAACCGTTGGATTAAGAATAAAGAATCTTGTGCCTGTTTCGCCATTTTGTAATTCGGCATTTCAGGATCCCTATGGTGAAGCTTAGCACCTCTAGCTTCTTCCTCCATCTTCCATCAATGTGCCCAATGGTTGTGACCACGCACTTATGCATAAAGCGCTTTCACGATTTTTCATTTCGTGAATCTAGAGATGAGGCATCTCGACTCTCCAAGTCGCGATCCCCGAAACCCCAAAATGGAGCTTATCTGAACTGACTCCTTCCCTTCTCGTGACCACCGGCGGTGACCATAGGCTGTGCCAAAAGGCGCTTCATATTTCGTGAGTTTCCACACCATGTTTCGTTGACTCCAAGTCAGTGAAATTCCAATCGCTTGCCACTTTTCCTATGATTCGATGGTTCAAATCTGATCTTGATTCAACAGCTCAAATCATATCGCGATTTCGCATATCGCAATTTCAGCGTTCTTGTGGTTATGTTTCTTGCCTCTCCAAGTCGCGATTCGCGAAACTCTGAAATGGAGTCGGATCAACGGTACAGATCACACCTTGATCTGACGGCTGCAATTAAATCGTGATTTCGCATATCGCAATTTCGACATTCCTATGGTTAATATTCTTTGACATCTCCAACTCTCGATCCGCGAAACTCCAAAAATGGAGTCAGATCGACGATCCAGATCACACCTTGATTTGACGGCTGCGATTAAATCTCGATTTCGCATATCGCAATTTCGGCATTCCTATGGTTAATATTCTTTGACATCTCCAACTCTCGATCCACAAAACTCTGAAATCGAGTCGGATCGACGGTCTAGATCACACCTTAATCTGACGGCCGCGATTAAATCGCGATTTCACATATCGCGATTTTGGGAGATCAGAGGTTGGATCATTTCTTACTTTTGACTTTCCAGTCAACGAAATGTCGATCTATGTCCACATGTCATGCCCGAAGATGGACGGTCCTCCTTCTTTCAGGATTTTGTATGCCCGTTTCTCCTTGCACTTTAATGAACGTGCAAGTTCTTCATGATCCAACGATGGTTGAGTCTGGCGCTCAAATTTGACGCCTAAGATCTTTCCTCCTCTTCTGTGTGTCCTTCTTGTCTACTAACAGATCTGACGGTCCTCCTTCTTTTGGGAATTTTGAATGGGATCCAACGATCATAAATGATTCTCCTCCCGAGCTTACTTTGTTCTGCTTACTCTGATCTTTCCATCGATGATCTGCCAACAATCCTCTGCACTATCTCTTCTGAGCTTATTCGAATCTTCTCTGCAGTGTCTTCTCATAATGCCCATCTATTACATACTTTATGTACTCATGCCATCTTCATTGTTGTACTTGCCATCAATGACAAGCAAACAAGAATGCGTTGTCTGTTAAATATTTGCCAACAAATTTATCTCAACCCCTTGGATATTAGTGCTCATGAATGACATCAAGGCCTCATTGTTGTCATCATCCTTATGAGTTAATACTGCGACTATCAATTGGTCGGAGGAGGAAGTATAGAGGAAGAAATCTTTGTTGAAATCGAGACTTCGCAACACTAGGGATTGAGATATTGTAGTCTTAATATTGATGAAAGTCTTCTTTCATTCATCATCCCACTTAAATTAAACATATTTACGAATCATTTTTTGTAAGGGTTTGATAGTTTCCGCGAAATCGGGGGCGAATTTCCTCACAAAATTGATTTTCCCGAAGAATGATTGCATAGCCTTTTTGTTGTGAGGTAATGGAAGATGAGCTATAGCCTTAATCCTTTATGGATCTATGTGAATGCCTTCTTTAGATATAATGTGGCCTAACAACTTACCTTCCTCGACACTGAAAATAGTTTTCTTATGGTTTATGGATATATCGTATTTCCCACACCTTTCGAAAATCTGGGTTAAATGTTGGATGTGATCTTCTCTATTCTTTGAATACACAGTCACATCATCCAAGTATACTACTACACACTTGTTGATTAGTCCCCGAAATGCTATGTCCATGGCCCTCTGGAAGGTTTCCCTTGCATTGATTAACCCAAAGGGCATGCGTTTGTAAGCGAAGGTTGCCCACTTGGTTCGGAAGGTATTTTTCAAGAAGTCTTCTTCTAAAAGTAGAACCTAGTTGTAACCTGAAAAACCTTCCAGTAAGGAGAAAATATCACAGCTAGATACAGTTTGCAGGAGCTACTCCATTGGTGGGACTAGGTAGTTGTCCTTTTCTGAATCTCTATTGAGATTTCTGAAATCTACACACGTGTAAATTTACCTAAACTTTTTCCTTACAGGAACCAAGTTTGCTACCCAGGCAGAGTGTCTAACCTGGAAGATAATTTTGGCATCTAACAGTTTCTTTAACTCCTGACACATTAGGGGCTCCAGGGATGGGTGTTATTTCCGAAGCTTTCGTTGGAAGGGTTTTACTTCAGGCTTTAAAGGGATAGTGTGTTGAATGATACGGGTATCATAAGTTTCCAGATCTCAGTAGGACCACGCAAAGACATCTTGATATTGTCTGAAAACTTTGAGGTAGGCCATCCTTTCCTCTTTAGATATTTTCTTGCTGAGGTTTACGTTTTTTGGGTTTTCCGGGGTTCTGAGACTTATAGTTTCATGCATGGGACAAGAACTACCGGTTTTCACATTTTTTGACCCCTTAAATATTTCCCTTAGGTCAAAAAGTTTTTCTAAATTGGCTATTGTTGTGGGTGGGAAATCCCTCCTACGGACAAGCACTAAGGGTTTTATCATGCATGCAAAAATGACCTAAAGATTCTTACTTTTTACCATCATCCCATGCCTAGACCCCCATTACTCATATGTAAATACAAGGCTCCAGATATTAAGTTGACGTACCTTATTCTTCGTGTTTGATATTGATCCCTTTTCATGCTTCGTCGTTCTTTGACTGCAACTCTCCTCCCAATGTTGACCTGCATTCACTAAAGACAAACAAAGAAATCCGCATGCATTTGATCTATGAATTAACGGGTTAGAGATTTAATCAATCATACAATCAATACTCCAATAATGACAATCTCATATGGCGGGACGGGAAAAGAAATTATTTTATTAACTTCACAATGATACCTTACAATGATAAATTCGGCTACTGCTCCTCAATCCTGGTCCTGGGCTCTTCTTCCACTGTCTTCCAACTACTTTGCTCCATAGTTCTCTTTTCACAAGGATGGCTAAAGGTTGGGACAAAGGGAATTCTCAATCGGGTATAGTTTCTTTACTATGATTCTCCTCCTTTCAAATGGGACCCCTAACCCTTCTTTTATAGGCTAGAAGAAGCTAGGTATTTGGTCGAGTGACCGGCCATGCATGGCCGAAAGGTTTAGTTAACTTACCCAAATATGTGTGTTCCGTTAGAAACTTTCCTTTTTTCGTGCTTTTGTAGGTACATGCGGACTGTCTTAGGTCAGCTAGCGTGTACACACATGCAGTAATGGAGCAGGGCGCGTGGGCCTTTATAAACGGGGTTTTAATAAGAGTTGTTCAGCAGTGTTTTGGCAAAGAAGGAATCTGAGATGGCCTGATGCCAGGTAAGCATGTCTGGTGCAAATGATAAGCACCCTTTTTTAGAACTTCTTTTATGATGAAAGGTCTGAACCACATGAGTTTGAATTTTCCTGCCCCAGGGGGTCCTTATCTTGGTCATAGACCAGGACAAGGTCACCTTCAGAGAAAATTCAAGGATGAACGGACCAATCATACTGACACTTGACTTTATGTTTGTGAGCCTCGTTGGCCAGGGCCGCATCACGACGCTGCTCATTGAGCCGCTCAAGTTATAATAATCATTCTTCAAGTGGAGAAGTGTCTGGAAATAATTGTACTGCCAAATTTAGGGACGGGATCTGAAATTCGATAGGCAAGACTGCTTCCAACCCCTAAATGATTTGAAAAGGTGAGAAACTAGTTGTAGTCTTAACAGACGTTTGGTAAGCCCATAATGTCGAGTATAACATCAAATGCCAATTTGACTTGGCTGAGTTGATCGTTCATTGTAGGATGGTCTTAAGAGATTTATTTACAGCTTCCACCTGACCATTTTCTTGGGGATAGCAGGGTGACGAATGTTCCTGCCTCAATCCAAGCTTTGATGTTAATTCGGTCATCATCTAGTTCTGAAAGTGACCACCATGGTCAGTGACAATCTCTCTCGGGACATCGAACCTTGCTATTATCTGCTTGAATAAAAAGAGAGCCGCAGTCTCCCCATCATCTTTAAACATTGGCATAGCTTCGACCCACTTCGTGAAGTAGTCTACGGATACAATGATATAATGGTGCCCCCTTCCTGAAGGAGGGTTGCATGTAGTGTAATCGATCCCCTACTTGGTGAAGGGACCAATTGTGATGATAGGAAACATGGGAGCAGGATGTGCCCTCATCTTCCGAGAGAAGATCTGACACAGGTGGCACTTCTTGACCGATTCGATACAATATTTGATTAGTGTCAGCCATAAGTAACATGCTCGTAAAATATTTTGGGTTGTTTCCAACCCAGACAAATGACCGCCACATGCTCTGGTATGGCAATCATTAAGCACAATAACTTCTTCGTCATGAGTGAGACATCAGCACAGGATGCAGTCTACACCTCTTCGATACAACGTATCGTCGAGTATGAGATAATTCGTGGGTTGATGGCATACACGACGACGCTCATCACGAGAAGCAGAGGTGGGGCACTTCAAAGTCTGGAGATAGATAAGTATATCTTTGTACCAAGGATCCGAAGATGCAATCAAAAACATATCTCCTCTGATAGGTGACTCTTCGGGCACAACATCACTTGACTCAACCGGAAGTTCCAAAATAAGTTCTGCGAAGACCAATGACTTTTTGGTTTTCGCTGAAACGAAATCTAAGTCAAATTCCTAGAGGATGACTATCCATCTACTGATCTTTCCGCCTATTACCCGTCATGTCAACACGTATAGAAATGGATTCACAACGACAATGATAGTGGTCTTGCTAAACAGAACATAATGGCAGAACCGTTGAACAACATGGACTGCTGCCAATGCAAGTTTTTCGATATGAGAATAATTAAGTTCTGGTTCGACTAGGCACCAGCTCAGGTAATAGATCACATATTATGAGAGCAAATCATCTTCCTGAACTAATACCATGCCGATGGTGGACTCTGCGGTAGCCAAGTATAATAAGAAATATTTTTTATAGTTGGGTGGCCGAAGTAGAGGGGTAGTTGTGAGGGCATGTTTCAACGCGTCGAAGGAGCGTTGAGCAACATCGTCCCAATGAAAAGGAACGTCTTTCTTCAATAAGCACATAAATCCCTTTGTGATCTCGTCATAGTTGGCAATGAAACGTCTTAAAAAATTCGTCTTTCCCTATAGACTATGAAGTTGAAGGATTGTGCGTGGGGGAGGCAACTGAACTATTGCCTCAACCTTGAGAGGATCGACCATGACCCCTATTTTTGACACTATGAAACCTAAAAAATGTCCTGATGTTACGCAAAATCTACACTTGTTTGGATTCAAGCGAATCTGGAAGTAGCGACATCGCTCAAAGATAAGTCGGAGGTGTGTGGGATGATCCGTTCTCTTGCGAGATCGAGATGCTAAATCATCTAAATAGGCCTCGACTATATGCTTGAGATCATGAAAATAAAAAGACATGCCCCGCTGAAAGGTCGCTCTATCATTTTTGAGACCAAAGGACATCTTACGATACGTGAATGTACCCCATCGACAAATGAATGTCATTTTGTGTTGGTCTTCTTGTTTGATTTGTATTTGATTATATCCTGAAAAACTGTCCATGAAAGAAAAGGCCTCGCAACCTGCACATTCATCAATTATCTGGTCAATGAATGGTGTGGGAAAATTATCTTTTGGACAGGCTTTGTTCAAATCACGAAAGTCCGTACATACACGAATCGTGCAATGTTTCTTATTGACCGGCACAGGATTTGACACACATTGGGTCAAATGGATAGGATAGATAAAACCGGCTTTTAGCAGTTTCTCAACTTCAACCTTAATGGTTGCTGCTTTCTTGGGATTACCTGGACGAAGCTTCTGCCAAATAGGTTTGGCATCCGAATAAGTTGTGATTTCATGTTTGACTATTTTTGGATCGATGCCTAGAATTTCCTCATAAGTCTAGGGAAAAACATCGCAGAATTATTTAAATAGATCTGTGTAGATTTGAATCTCTCCAGGGGAACAGTCAGCTCCGACGAAAACATTCTCCACGACGCTAGGGGTTTTGGAGATATTAATTGGTATGGTTTCAGCGATAGTTGCCATATTACCCTTGGCATAAACCTCATGTGTAGCTAAGGGATTAATAGGACAAGACCTATCTCCAGTCATAGTCAAGGTGAATTCTCCAGCTTCGATTATGCTTAACTCTGGGAGGAAGTATGACCTGTGATGGAGATCGTCCAAGGGTTTGTCCGAACTAGTCATTGCTTCAATTACTGCTTTGTCGAAGGGCAAGACTAAGTCTAACGAATCGGTGTCAGCAAGAGAGCCTTGAGCCCAAATAGGCTCTAGAATCGGATCTAACTCTTATGCAGGAGTTGGATCTGTGTCAGTTGAAGCTTGTTGGACTAAAGAGTACGCTACTTCAGCTGCGGACAAGGGCATGGACATGCCAGGGTGCCTTGTGCCTTCCATCGTGGCCGATGGGGAAGGAAGTATCCACGGATCGTTGAAGCAATTCATGCGAAACGATGAAACTTGGAAAATCTCAACCTTATGGTGGTCGGATATGAACTTGACATCACCTTGAGGGGGCGGGTAATCGAAGGTACCCATCAAAGATGGGCACAAACCAACCCCTACATTGACTACATCTGGTTGGGGATTATCAATCATCGAGACAGCGGATACCCCCAATGAAGGGTCAAGTCTGGAGAAAGACAATTGATCAGTGGTCACAATCTAGTCCTCGTGTGGAAATAAAAATACCCGGAAAATTGTAGCAACCACTTCTTGCATGGCATAAGTCCAACTCCTTACTAACAAGAGATTGAAGTCGAGGGATGCGTCGACTACTTTTACCTTGACGCACATGGTCTTCCCTCCTAACTGCACGGGAAAAGAGGGAATGATACCATGTGGTCGGAACGAACGACCATCAAAAGCAGTGAGAAGAGTAGGTGACGGAGACAAAACAGGTTGGCCAATGGCCTTCCAACATGCCAATGACATAACGCATGTCAAGGCGCCCTCATCAACCATCATGTGGAAAATATTCCGAGTAAAAGTTTTCGTGGGGTGAGCCACTATCTGAAACGATACATGGTAAGGAAGACGAGGTTTTAAGTCAGTTGTATCCAACATTATTGTACCCGGATTACAAGTCTCGATAGATCCTAAACGGCTAACAAATTTTCCTCTGGGAAGGGCAACTTTGGAGGACCTCCAAAGAAGACATCGCACAAGGGGTTTGAGACAAATCCTCCACAACAAAATAGTTTTGGGTGGCCCTTGCGTTTGGGTTGTGAGAAACTTTCTTAAACATGCATTTTGGGATGCGTGTCATTGTTTTCCCCAAATTCTTCTCGATCTGGAGAGGAAGAGATGGGAGTTCGGCTTCTTTGCCCTTCTCAGAAGTGCTTGGTTTACTATATTCATGCGCTCTAGTTGATATAAAAGCATCACCCTTCATCATATACACATTCGTGGATGTGGTATTGTTTGAAGACGGAGAGGGTCCTTGACTGCCCCCTTCCGCACTTGTAGAGGCTTGGGTTAGGTTTTTCCCATGTTGAAATGGATTGGTTAACACGGCAGGTTGTTGTTGTGTCACAAACTTTTGGGCCTCTGCAAGCCGAGGACATTGGTGGGTCGGGTGGTCTTCCGCGCACAAGTTGCATGGATACCTCGCCTTTCGTTTCTCAGTGTTTCCCCCGCCAACATTATTAGTGGGTTTCTTATCCCCCTTACCCTTATTTCGTTGTTTTTTCTTTCCTTCAGGTTGTTGGGTGGCCTTTGGATTTGTCGATTGCACTGTGTGTACATCCGACGTTTGGGTAGGGAGAGCATCCAAAACAGTAGTTTGGCTGGTCGTTGTGTGTTGTATAGACAATTGTTGCAATTGCTTCGTCAATTGCTCAATGGGCATTGTTTGTGCTGAAGAAACAATACCATCGACATGTGGTCCAGCTCTCTGTCTGGTTTTATCAAGTATTGAGTGTGGCGCATCTGGCAGGATCTCGTATAATAAACTAGACTGAGAATAGATTAGCTCAAGTTGTTGAGCTCTCATGATGGCATCTTCTTCGGAAAACACTCCCGACATCGCAACATCTTTGGATAACTGTGGGACCAAAGAATTAAGGAACCACTCCAGTAGGAATGCTGGTGGTATTGGCACCTTAATTAAACTCTTCTGGCTTCTCCATTCTCGGATGTGATCAGAGATACGGTTCACTTTTGTCTATGCGAAATTGGCCAGCAATTTTGTGTCAGCGTCGTATCTCACAGGTAATTGGAAATGGTTTAGGAAAGCCATTGCCAATTCGTCGAAGGAAGAGTATCTTGAGCGGTCGAGATCAATGTACCATTTCGCAGCACTCCCAATGAGAGTACATTGAAACAATCGCAACTGTACGGAGTCATCTTTCAACAAGTTAGACAAGCACCAAAGATGGAAGGTGGTCACATGATCTCCTGGATCTTCGTTAGGCTTGGCTTCGAACTTTGGTATGTCCAAAGGAAACTTCATCGGCATAAGGGGCCAATGCGGATCGTTACAGATAGGGGCGTTCAACAACCTGGTCAAGTCTGGAAAATGCAAGGTTGTGAGGAAAGGTAGTTTGGGTTGTTGGTGATAACCATGGAAAATGGGACCTGGAGTTTGACTGACACTAGGTTGCTAGGAAAAGTTTGGCTACTGGCCTGGATTCTGGTAAAAACCATGGCCATGACCAGCTTATAGATTCTGCATGTGAGGAGACATCATCGGCTGATTCCCAAAATAGGACGTAGATGGTTGGGCATGCATTACATTTGGAGGAATTTGGGAAGGGTTGCCCCATGTCGATCCCATGGGCATAGGCATAGTACCTTGTCCAGAGTTCCATTTTTTGTCAAAAGAATTGCCCCAAATCGACATTCCTGACGAGGGAACTGATCCCTGCCAAGAATTCCAAGGTCCTTATGGGGAAGAAGTTCCTGGGTTTTCCCCCTGTGCAGGAATAGTACCCTGCATAGGAATAGGTGGTCCGTAACCGGGGTTGCCCCCAGTTGAGAAAGCAGCTGATGAGAAATTGTTGTTACCAAACACACCGAACAAAGAAAATGGTGTCGAACCTACCGGCATATTATGAGCGGGTATTCCTTGACTCCCTACTCCAAATAAACTATGGTGTGAGGGTGGCTAGGTGGATGGTTGGTGGGTGCCACCGAGTGAAGGGGACAAAGGAAAAGCGTTAAAAGGAGATGAAGTTCCCCCCATGTGGCCTTGCAAAGGAGCGTTAGTGCTCCCTTCCCCCAAACCTAAAGTCTGTGAAGTGGAGTAGGAAATTATAGGACTTGTACCTAAGCTAGGCATCCCGTATGAGAACGGAGGGCCTATCACACTCTGTGTGAAAGGGGTTGTAGTCACTGCCATAGATGGTATTGGACCACTGTTCGAGGTAGAGGCGGTTGAGACCATGGTGGCTCATATCAATGATGGTGGGTTAGGAGGTGGAAAATCCCCTGTGGTGACAACCGTAGTGGGAATTGAAGAATTCCAAGAAGAAGTGACAGCATTTGTTTCCATTGATATGTGCGACACTGTCTGGCACTCTTAAGGGTGAATCCATATGATGATGGGTGTCGAAAGATCAGTGGTTGGAGTTTTGTATGGACCAAGAGCTTTCGCTCCGAAGTATAAAATGGTTGTTTCCTTCGGATGTTGGTCGGGTACAATTTCTTGTGACCCGGTCACTTCAAAAGACCCTTGTTGTTCTAGCTTTCACCTTAGTGGTGGCGGAGGCGGATCCAGTGTAACCGGTGATAGGACCAGAAGCCTTCGTGACCGACAAAGCTCATGATCCTCCATTGTGTGAGAAGATCAAATACACACTAGGGATTTATATTCGTTCAAAAAACCAACACACACTAAAAAGGTCCCTCCAAGATAAAACAAGCAAACACTAAACTAGTTGGAAGAAAAGTTACAACTACCAACAATAGAGAAACTTACCGGTGCAAGTGCAACTCGAACACAAAACAACCCTCTGGGTATACTCTGCAAAGTGTGGCCCGATGTCTATCCTAGGTACCATGGTATACCCCCGCAGTCACCTGTGTATGTCTCTAAAAATATAGGCAACTAGGTTGCTAGCGTGCGAACAGTCACCAGACGCGTACAGTCGAAATTCGGGTAGACCACAATGAGCAGGGTATCGAGCCCGAAAATTGTCAAGGGTATCGAAGGCAAGTGGTCCGGAAGACAACTGAGGACCTCGAACAGATTCAAGACCCACGAAGCTCTGTGGCAAATGTAATCGACGAAATCCCAAGGCAAGCCCTCTATATGTGTTCTCCACTACGATTGGTCCAGCTTTCGAGGGGTTATCTCCACTACCTTTCCACACCCAACCTCGTTTTTATCCCCTGTGTTAGAGGGGACTCCTAGATAACTTTCACAATACTGGACTTTGACACTCCCTAACTCATACTCCATTGTTTGATTTAATGGCCTTGAAGAGTTTCCTCTCCAACCTAATTCAAGGCCCTAACCCTAAACTAGTTGGTTGACCCTACAAACATAAAAAGTCTAATGAATTTTAGATTTAGCGTTAATTTTTATGTCTTGTCTTAAGTCAAAGATAATGAAAGTGAAACTAGTGTTGTTTGAAAGACGAAAGCAAAATAAACAGAAAGCTGGAAACAAAATAACTTCTCTTGACTCAAATCTTAAACAACTTTTCAAACTAATTTTTTTTCTAAGATCTTTGAACAGCAAACTCAAAGCAAGATTTCACTTGACTACGAGATACTTATGATCTAAGTAAACCATCAAGAACTTATGAAAGCAAATACTTTTCCCTGGTTACTAATGCAAAACAACACTATTTAACCAAACAAAGAAATAAAAGATTTTTTTTTTATTTGAATGCTCACAAAGCAAAAAGGAAAAATATCAACAAGTAAAAACCAAGAAAACTTCTGGCCTAAGCACAGATCGCAAAGAGTCACTTTAAAAATAACACACAAGCAAATTAAAACTGGACTCTCACACTTTTCTAAAAACCCTATAAAAAGAAAATTTTGAGGAAAATTTCTTAATGAAAAAGAAAGCTATTGCTGTGATCAAACCTAAGTTATTGACCGCTATGATAGAGACCCAAAAACTTGAGAGGTATAACTCTTGTCAAAGGAAAGGATGACTGCCTCACCTTCAACAAAAAAATTCTCCACAAGCACACTGCTGACAGTTCAACAGCAAGCGTGTGCACGTGAGCTGTGTAAAGTCAGATGTGTGTACATGCATGATGGCCTTATACAGGCCGCATGTATCTCTGAAACTCTAAGACAAATGAAAAGGCCAAGCAATCCAGCCCAAGTAGACACTATTGGTACTAAGAACCAGGATCTCTTGAAGACTCGGACACTTACTTTAACAGAAAAAAGAAAACAATTCAAGGAAAACTTCATAGAACAAACCAATCTGAGGTGAAACCTAAGCTATAGACTGCAAAGAAAAAAGACTAGAAAGAGTTCCAGAAAACACTTGAGAAGGATTGTTTTCTAACAGGGGAGAGCATGGCTACCTCTCTAAAAGAAATTTTCTGGAATCATACATGCGACTAACACTTCCTCAGCTAGTGTGTACACGTGGGCTGTGAGAAGGTAGGATGCGGGTACACATGTGAAGACGTTATACAGGCCGCGTGTACCTCTGTGGGTCTCGGAAAAAAAAAATGCAGTCAAGCAAAGAAACAGAGATAACTGGTATGGAAGACCAGAATCTCTATTAGCTCATACTTTTGCAGAAACTTTAAAAACAAGAAATGAAACCAGTTCTTAAAAATACCCAAGAAAAAACATTCCCAGAAACCCTAGAGATCCCCAGTATGGTCGCCAATTCTATTGTGGGTGGGAAATCCCTCCTACAGACTATTACTAAGGGCTTTATCACGCATGTATAAATGACCTAAAGATTCTTACTTTTTACCATCATCCCATGCATAGACCCCCATTACTCATATGTAAATACAAGGCTCAAGAGATTAAGTTGACGCACCTTATTCTTCATGTTTGATGTCAATCCCTTTTCGCACTTGGTCGTTCTTTGACTGCAACTCTCCTCCCAATGTTGACCTGCATTCACTAAAGACAAACAAATAAATCCACATGCATTTGATCTATGAACTAATGGGTTAGATATTTAATCAATCATACAATCAATATTCCAATAATGATAATCTCATATGGCGGGACGGGAAAATCAATTATTTTATTAACTTCACAATGATACCTTACAATGATAAAGTCGGCTACTGTTCCTCGATCCTGGTCCTGGGATCTTCTTCCACTGTCTTCCAACTGCTTTGCTCTATACTTCTCTTTGCACAAGGATGGCTAAAGGTTGGGACAAAGGGAATGCTCAATCGGGTATATTTTCTTTACTATGATTCTCCTCCTTTCAAATGGGACCCCTAACCCTTCTTTTATAGGCTAGAAGAAGCTAGGTATTTGGTCGAGTGACCGGCCATGCATGGCCAAAAGTTTTAGTTAACTTACCCAAAGTTGTGTGTTCCATCAGCAACTTTCCTTTTTTCATGCTTTTGTAGGTACACGCGGCTTGACTTGGGTTAGCTAGCGTGTACACTCGTGTTGTCTTGGGTCATCTAGCATGTACACTCGTGTTGTAATGGAGCAAGGTACATGGGCCTTTATAAATGGGGTTTTAAGAAGAGTTGTTCAGCAGTGTTTTGGCAAAGAAGGAATCTGAGATGGCCTGATGCCAGGTAAGGATGGCTGGTGCAAATTAGGGTTATAACAGCTATTCCATTTGGTCTCGTGTGAGACTTCGATTTGCCAGTCAGTTGATCTGTCTGAGGATTGGTTTATGTTCATTGTTCCTAGAATACTTCGTCATCAATAACCAAGTCTTTGAAGTTATCTTGGTTAGTCAAAAAATTTATGATATGTTCATCTCCTTCAACAACCTTCCAATTAGAAATATTGTTGGGCACCGATGGTTTGTAGAGAAATTCCACAGTGAACCGATAGGCTTCATAATCTTCTAGAGGTGATAGTCTTGAAGCAGTGGTGGCCAGAGAATCAACAAGAATGTTCTTTTCTCTAGGAATCGTTGTAATGTTGAAAGCTTCAAAATGCTCTATTAGCCTGTGCACTTCCTGTTGGTAATTCTTCACGTGTGGAGAATTGCAATGTATAGTATTCCTTACTTGTCTAATGATGATTTCAAAATCTTCGAAAACCTTCATTTATTTAACGTTCAATTCCATGGCTTTCTTTAGCCCTTATACTAGAGCTTCATATTCAGCGGTATTGTTTGTGCATTCGAACTCTAGCCTGCAGGATAGGAAATGTCGTTTACCTTTTGGATCAATAAGGATGCACCCTGCCCCTGACCCTTCTTGTGATTTAGAGCCATCAAAGTATAAGGTCCAGACTTGTGGGCATAACCTATCAGCTTCATTTTTCTTGTCACTTTCATCTTTTCCTCCTATTTGTTCTGTGATTTCTAATGCAGGTTCTTGGCAGAAAAGGGTTTCCTTTGTCGTTGTTGGCAGTTTCTCTTGAAAAATCATTTCAAATTTTTGAGTAAGAGGGACATCAGATCAGAGAG
>SNQJ01S0002750.1:481454-540836 GCA_010110895.2 Picea sitchensis | reverse complement strand
GGGGGGGGGGGGGGGGGGATTCCCGAAATCGGAGTCACAGGAATAATTTCCTAGTATGGGGAAATATGTCGATGAGGGTTCATTGAGGGTTTCTAAGTCGGTAACAATATGTTTCAGATATCTTTCCCTATCATTTTTTATCATATTTTTGTGTCCCTTTAATGGTATCCAGAGGTGAGCCCAATATGTACTAAAGTATTCATTTAACTTCTAGGACCAATCTCGACTCAACAATAATCCATAAGATTTTGCGATATCTACTACGATAATGCCAATTACTTGCACAAATTTTGGATGCGTCATTATTCTGATCATCACATCTTTAAGTTCTCCCATAACCTTTATTTAGGTTCTGTTCAGTTGTATCACATGTTTATTACTTTTGAGAGGGAATGTGTTTAATTTTTTGCAAATAGACAGTGGAATAACATTAGAAGATGCTCCTGAATCGACCAAATAGTTATGGAGGTTTTTGTTGAAGACTTCAAACGTTAAAAGGAACGGTGGGACAAAAGGTTTTCCCTTCTTATCTTCAGAGAAGGCGTTCACAGTCGGTTTATTCCCTAGCTATGTGGAAGTTAGATGTATTCCCTGGTTAGTGCTTGTTGTAGGATTTTCTACTGATTTCAATGCTTGTAGCAGAAAGTCTTTTTATTGAGGGATTCTACACATGTCCATGATCGATATATTTTCCTTCAACTTCTTCAAATCTTCTACTATGTTGTAATCTAGCTTGGGCGATTCTCGTGTATGGATTTTTATAGGGTTTCTTCGAGGAACAAAAGGTGTTTTCGGGTGATCGGGAGCTAGTTTTCCTCCCGGATTTGGGGTCGTAGTATGGTCGTTTGAGATAGGTTCACCCCTTCTTCGTGTTTTCACAACCAAGACCTCGGCGGGTGGTTCTTGAACCTCAAATAAGTCATCGGAAGGAATTGGTAGGCCAGGGTCCCATATCAACATGGTTGTTTCCTCTGGTGGAGTAACTTCTTCATGATCGACGATATTCATAGCTGAACCGCTTGATTGTTTGGTTAGAGAGACTTCATCTAGAAACTGGTTGGCCATCAAATTCATGGCATGCACCCACTGAGGGCAGTCTCTTTCAGAGTGATTCTCTTGATGGTAGGTACAGAAAGAGTCGGATGCTACATTCCCCAGATTGATGCTTAAGTTGGCTGGAGGGGTTTCAATTGCTTTGAAAGGCATATTCCTTTTAAAGAAAGTCTTATAGGGCCTTTAGACTTGGTTTCCCTCCCCTTCACTTATGTTCATGTCTATGATTTCGTTTGATATCTTTTTTACCATGTGTTGTAGGTCCTCTATGTCCCCACTTCCCTTTTTAGGAGCTTGTTCTATTTTTTTCCCTGGGGGTCTAGTCAACAAGAGTCCTCTCATGGGAGGAGGTTGAACTTCATTCTTAACTAAAGAGACCTGGCCTTCTTTGCATCCTTTCATTTGGAACTCTATCATTTTGGCTTCTTCAAAATTCTCAGCTAGGGTTGGTTTGGAATCCCTCTTCATAAACATGGAAATAGACGTTGGGAGAGCATTAGCGTATACTTCAATTTGCAACTCTTGAGTAGGTTTAGCTTCGGGATGGAATTTATTTAATATGGTGGTAAATATTTGATTGAAATATTTAACCTTCTCCTTTGAACTCATGGTGGCAACAAAAAATTCAGCCATCAAATCTCCTGTAGTGGTTTCTTCGGAAAATTTATCCAGAAAATCCTTTTGAAACTTCGTCCAACTAGTTATGGACCCTACAGGTAAGTTAAAATATCATCTGGAGGATGAGTTCTCAAAGGTATAGGGGAAAATCCTACATACTACATCTTCATGTTGGACATTCATCAGTCTGATGGCTAGTATGAATTTTTTAATATGGTCTTTAGGCAATCCTGAGGTTTCAAGGTCAAATTTAGGGAGTAACTTATCTGGATGTTGGTAAAGGTTATGTACTTGTCCAGGGATGGCCAAACCATATCTGGACAACCAAGGTTGATTATTCTGTTGTGGGTTTCCCCTTTATTCATCATGGTCATTGTTATCTTCCATGTCTTTAGATCCCGAACATGAGCGTTTTGAGTTAAACCCTTCCTCTTCAGAGAATTCGTTGGGCTCGGAGTAGTTTATGGCTAGGGTTTCAGGGATTAGATTAAGAGGATGTTTGATTTTTGTGAGGGAGAAATCTATCAGGTCTTCTACTGTCTGCAAAAAAACCTGGTCGGGGGTATCGACCACTGGTCTTCTTACTTGTTTTCTTCGAGGAAGTAACGGAGCTAAGGGTAGTGCACCGATCTGTTGGCCATAAGCTATTGTGATTCTTCTGAATTGGTTCAATTCCTCGTGAGCAAGAGCGTAAGGTATATCATGGAACAAATTTTCTTCCTCGTGTTGGGGTGAGTTACTCATTTCAGGAGTACTCAGTGTGTGTGGGCTATCTTGGGAATGACTAGCCATGTATGTGGGAATTTTTGAATCTACAGGATGTGTGAGAGATTTTGTTAAAAATAGTGTCAACCATTCATTCTTCAAGCCCTCCTTCTAGCGCCAATTATGTTGAGGGGTCCTAAATCTCTTTAACTCAACAACAGGAACCAAACCCGCCACCGAGGCCCAATTACACTCTGCAACGTTTAATGGTGGAATGGTTCTCCAGATCTTGTGATCCGACCAATTAATCAATGGGATTTGCACTTTCTTGTGAAGGATTCTCCTTCAGTTCAAACTTTCTCTTTTTGTATTTTCTATTAGGTGGGACCGATATGAGATAAAAGTTGGAATAAATCGACTAGGTAACAAAGTGGGAACAATCTTAACTACGGGATAACCCTTTCACTCTAGCATGTAGACAGTCATTCTCTACCAGAGACCTAGTACTATTACATTAACCATGTTGGTATTCCAATTACTGACTGAGATACAATTTATCAGAAGAAAGAATGCATGTGATAAATGATGGCAAGTAAAATAATTCATTTAACTCTAATCATCAATCACATAATAACACAACGATTTATCTTCATCATTAAAGACAAGAACTGCAAAACATTGAATCAGATAACTTATCAACATATTTAGTAGCTCTTACTCATTACAACATCCATTCATGAGATGAAATAAGAAATAATTCTTCTCCACATCCAATCATACACGCTTTTGATGAAAAACACAAACTTGTCTCTGGTCCTAAACATGACTTATCAATTAAAGGCAGATTTGAAATAGCTCTTTACAAAACCAAAAATGAAGGTCTTTGCAACAACCATCGACCCTTTGCTAATAGGTTGATCTTCCTATTTATAACATACTATTAACTAAAAATAACTATTAAAGTGAAACTAAGTAAAACAAAACTCACCACATGGCACTTTATTCTATCAATCTTTCTAAGAGTCATCTCATGATCTCACTTAAGTGGGTGACTCTTCTCGTACTCCGACCACTTGATGAAGAGATCCTCGCATGTGTTGGCATAAGGGAATCTATGATGTTCCATTGGGGTCGAGTGAATATCTCTTATCTCTAGTGCTTGTACCTGATACTTGACTATTCTGGCACTTAACTGTTGCAACATAGCCCGATCTTTGATCGGGTGCCCCATGAACTGTTGCACCTGACCTGGCACCATGTCTGTCACCTTTATTATTTCTTCGGCCCATGATGAGTCTTGTTCGGCGTGCATCTTGACTATGTCGTGCAAGTTGACAAAGTCATCAGGTGTGTCAAACTTGGGTAGGTTGATGTCTTTCATTACCTGGTTGATCTTGATCCACCTTTTCTCACACTTGGCCTATTTTTCTTGGATTTCCCGATGAGGTTCCCGAGCCATTTTTTCCCAATACTCGATCGATTTCTTTATGCGATAAAGGCTGCTCTCTTTTAACACCCAAATGTCATGCTCTTCTGTATCTCAACCCTGTTGGATCGCACTGATATAGTCAACCCTTTCCACATCTTGTTTTTCTTTCTCGTACCACCTCTCCATATCCTTGCACGTGGCCAACACCATGATGGTGTCTTCTTGCAACTCGACTATCCTTTCAATGAATAGGTGTCGTTCATTTGTAAACTTGTTGTAGGACTCCTTGAATTCGCTCCTTAGGTACACCGCGACATGTGTGGTGTCCCTGTAATATTTCTCCAAGTGGTGCAAATTTTCCAATTCTTTCAAAGTAGCAGCCAACTCCTCTTCATCCATTTTTTCTCTATCCAGGGTGGCATCTGTGATTTCCATCCACGCACCTATAAGTTCAGACGTCTTAGCATTCTCTGTGTTGATCAGATTTTCCTTCGTGGTGATGAGGATGGGGCGATATAGAGTGATCCTCCTCTTCTTGGTGGTCCTTTGCACAATAGATTTTCTTTTTCGGTCATAAGTGATGGTGTGCATGTCAACGACCTCATCCACATGTTCGGGGATTTGTTGATCTCCCCAGGTGAGTATATTTCCCAGGCTCCCGTTGGTATATATTTTTTCGAGACCAGGGTCTTGAACTTCTTCCCTGTGTTCCAAAGTCCTGGATTCGATTTGTCGCTCATTGGGAATTTGAGTACCGATTGAAATTGAGGCATCGAGGGCAAGCTCGGTACTTACTTGATTATCGGTCATTGAGACATGTATTTCTTGTCGTTGATCTTCTCCCTTTTGTTCGACCATCTCTAGCTCATCCTCGGGACTATCTACTTGGGTCTCTAGTGCATTGGGCAGCTCAGTGTCTAAGACACTCTCGACTTCTTGTTCATTCTATGGAAGCCCCTGAATTCGAGTGTCAGGAGCTGGGGAAGATGTCTTCTTTGGCTCCTTTTCCTCTACGATATGTATAGGGGTCACAAGGGATACCTCCAGGCTCTCTTCATCATCATAGATCTTTATTAATTTGTTGAGGGGGTCTGGTGCACTTGTTCCCACTGATACCCCGACTATCTCTGGCTGAGATTAAACACCCACCAGTGATCCAGCCTGTGGCATTATGATTGCAGGGTTGTCTAACCCGACGATTTCATCGATATCTATCAGTTCAGGGCCGATTGGACCTATCTAGCTTTCATCTGGGTTGTCGGCAGGGGACCCTTTCATGCCTGTGAGGTCCAGGTCATCTTGCAGCTGATCAATTATCTGTTGTGCTTGTTCTATCATGAGTGACCCCCTCTCCCGCGCATCCTGAGTCATAGGGAAACCTATGTCTTGCACCGGGGCTACCAGAGGGACCTCTGTTGCTTCAACCGCTACCATTTCTTCTTTGGCTCTCACGGCCCCTTGAGCTGATTAATCTATGATCGTCGCCTATTCATCCAGGCTCATGGATTTGAACCTAGTCATTTTGGACTCGGCCATCCTTTCCACCACTTTGTCCCAGTCCTAAGCATTTTCTGTGAAGATTTGATCTTCAAATTTTTCATGGGCATATGGCCAGCAGGACGACACTTGCGACGCCGACCTTTGATATAGGTATCACACTCATCCAGATACCTCGTCTAGATACCAGTGGCTGACCTTTGATATCATCTTTTTGGCCACTGTTGATAGTCTCAGAAATTATTTCTTGAAAAGAATAAAATAAATATGTGCGATGAATTCATCGCAGATGAGGGAGTAGGATTTTTTGTACCTATTTTCCCATAAGATGTTGAAATATACGTGGATTGTGAGTTATACGACGTGCCAGCTCAGGTTCATGCTGACAAAGAGGTTTCTGGAACACATGAAATCCAGTAAGTATGAAGCCATGTAGAAGGTTGGTATCTCTCCTTCCTTCGGCGTCTGAGCCTGTTGTATGCAGATGCTTAATTTCTTAGAAATGATGGCTCCCCAATTGAAGCCGCTCCTGGAAACGGACACTATGTAAGATAAATGCATCCATGCCTCTGAAAATCTGGAGCAGTCTTATTCCCCATACAATCGAAAGATGAGAGCCATCAGGTAGATGTATGGCTCCCTTAATTTGGTCATCTGGTACCAGTTGGTGCTCCAGTTGGTGTACTTATTATCTTCTCTCCACCATGAGGCCATCACCCGGCTAGTGTCGTGGAGCTCATAGAAATTTACAACAAAATCTGTATTCAACTGCTCCTCGAGATCTAGAAGTTTGTAATATTTCTGGACCTCCACCAGAAGGAAGACTCAAACACACCCACCATTGTCATCATTGATTAAACATTCTATGTGTTTGTGTGGTCGATGAGCCACTTCAAAAGTTCTATGCATGGGAATACCATAGTTATTCTTGCTACCATGTGTAGGTACGATCGTCGGATATTCAAAAAAACTTCGTCGTCGAGATTTCTCACATCTGGGTCACTGTGTGGGATATATTCTGAAAATTCTTCCCGATTGATCTTTTTGAAGAGTTCTCCCCAATGTGGGAGTGTCGTCTTGGTCCCTGTGCTTACCTCTATGTCTCCAAATGTCGAAGGTTGGGTAAAATACTTCTTTGTAGATGTCTTAATGACTGGTTCTGACCTCAGAGTATATTCTAATTATTTTGCGGCCCCTGGGGAAGAGCCTTCTCCTACCTCTAGTTCTTTCAGCTTGGGCACCCTCGAAGATCATCTAGTGTTTGGATTTCTTGGCGGCATCGTTCCTGCAATTTAGATAAACCTTTAGATACTGTGTAAAGAGCAGGACCAGATAGAAAACACATGAAATAAAACCACATAAAAATCCACAGACTTGGATACATACCTGTAAATATTTCTAAACCTGGTTATTTTATACTCATGGGATCTCTGCATCTTTCGAATTGCTCATCTCTCTTCTCTGCATGCTCTCAATTTCTTTGCGTGCAGAATTATTCTTCTTACAATGGCTCAAGAGAATTTAAACCAGTGAATAACTTACAGTGTTGCGTCAACCATTCAATTAAGGTGATGAGTGAAATTCAAACAAATATGTCGCCTAATCTCTGTAACTTAAATTCATCATGGGTTGACGGCGGAGGGTGATGTGGTCTATCGGGGATTTTAAACAACTTTTTGTATTGGAACACAAGGTAGAAACTAATGCAGGATTTGGTATTAATTAGTCCCTTAAATTCTCTTAATCTAATCGTATCTAGCGCTAAAACATCCCATCGTGTCTCTTTCTCAGTGTGTGGATCGGGTATCGGGGGTGCACTATGAATGTTTTTGTTGATGTCCCTTGCAAAATCTCTGACGCCGATCAATCTCATCATACAATGTTGATGTGGAAAAACTGACTTGGAGGTGTGACTTGGACCTAGGGAACCAAGAATGACTTGGGGTAAAACTAGACCGTACAGTTCTCCAATCTAGCAAAGACACGTGGCATTGAAGACATGTGGCCTAATCCGTGTGTATCAATCAGAGTCGAGATTTTCATTAAGTCATTTGGTTTAAAATATACCTTAAAGTGTCGATGTCAAAAAGTATCTGGGATCGAAAATCAACGATACCTAACACATTTGTTTCTACGGATTAGCTTCCTCGAAAAAGTCTCGATGTTGAAGTGCATCGGGGATCGACAATCGGGGGAACTCTTTAGCGTGGTCAGAATGATCATTGTGATTCTTTTAGGTCTTCGCTGATTCCGATAAGCACGTCAGGTATCAATTATTACCGATATCGTTTCCCTCCTCATTAACGTCTAATCCCCTTGTCTTTTACCGATGTCGAAGAGGAATCAGCCATTGGCGATTTCCTTATAAAAAACTTTGGTGCAAACCAAACTTAATTTTTCTGATATCGATGGATATCGGCGCTCGGTGACTAAGGTTTCTTGAGTGGCTATTTTCTTTCTATGAATTCCTTCCGATGCCAAATCTTGATCGCATCAGGTGAAGTATTTTGGTCGTTGATTCTTTATTTAAGTGTTAAGCCTTTTTTAATCCACGGGGTTTCATAAATTTAAACAAAATTGAATAGCTAATGAGAGTCGAGAGAACAAGCAAAGACAAAACATTACTGAAAAGGAAATCGAGTCAGATAGTGCAAAGATCAAGTGGTACCCAAAAAGTGGAAAAATTGGCATAGGATTTTTAGGGTGTGTTGAGTGTTCAACAGAGTGTTACGAGGAAAATTTCTCTATGGCCTGGGGTAAACCACAACAGGCGGAATGACATGCAAAAATAAACTCTAATCCCAAGTATAGTATATAAATTAATTGCTAACAACTCTTAGAACCTACCTTGTCTGAACATTCGATGAAGACCACCGTTGAGCACACAACTCAAAGATTTATACCTGCAACTTGTCCTCAACAACCAAGATACGCAAGCACATGGTGATAATATATAACGTTAGCATATAGATTAGTGTAATCCATTAACATACATGACAAATACACCCACGGAATAATAATTCAAACATTTTCAAGATATCAATTGGACGAGAAAAGAGTATTTCTATTAAAATAATCAGTAGAAGTATGTAAGTGACAAACTGCTATAACGACACATATTAGAACCGAGAAACTAAGTCCCTCCATCTGGGCCTCCACCAATGAAAATCTCATATAAAGGAGACAATGAGGTTCTCCATCACAAAGAAGGAAGATCTTGGGCGCTGAACAACGAGTTCAGGCTTTCAAGGATAAAGGGATGCAGACTCAATGTGAAGTGAAATTTCTCTAGAGTATCTTTGCTATCAAATTTGAATTCTCTCCCTTTTCCAAGGCTTGGATATGGCTCAATTTATAGCCTTCAAATGGAACTGAAGGGTCGAGTCAGAGAATTTATAATATATGGAAGGTCAAGGATCATGGATCTCGTGACGTGACATGGAAAACCAACATAATTTTTAATTTTGAGCACCAAACATGATGTACGCGAGTTGTAGTGGAGAAACCTGTGTATACACTTGTTTTCTAACTGGTAGGGTGTGTATATGTGGAAAAATGTGTTTTTTCGGCTCTAGGAGGTAAAAAAGGGGACATCAAGTATGCATAGGGAAATGGAAAGGCCATCCAAGCAAGTCTCATGGGGTGAGGCAAAATTTTCTATAATATATGCCCCCTAATGTGTGAGGTCAGAGGAGTATCTGCGATGGCCAAAATACATTATAATTCCCAGAAGTGGAGTAATGGAGAATTAGTTGGAAGTCCTAGTTACTCATGAGAATATTACAATCCATAATGACTTTGTACACATGAATGCTAATCTGAATTACAATGCAGATCCATGTAGAAATATACCAAATAGTTGTTCATGGCCATGAATAGGCAATACAAAGTAGACACATGCCATAGGCTATCATAGTCATGAACAAGGCCTAGTGGAATCCAGTCTCAAAATCAATCTAAAGATATATGTGTACAATGGAGTACAATCTAATCTCCCACATTAACTGAAGTCATATGGGTATTGGTTCTATGAAAGACATCAACATAATAGAAATGTTTCTACTGTAAGTTGAAGTTATTCTACAGTATGCTCTGAAGGTTCAAGTATACATCATGTGAATAGAGGAGTTGATGTTGAACACAATGAGACTTCATTTGATTACCGGTCATTAAGGTATGCCATTAACAAACGCAAGACAACCTACCGATAATGAAAGTAGGTATCAAGGCACCGAGTACATCCTTACAAGTTTGAATAAGGGTGTTGAGGTCGAACACTTGAAGAATCCATCGATCAGGAGACATTATTGTATTCCAAACTATCGATGGCAGGAGAACCTGCCACTAATGATTGCGAGCCTCTAGGTACTCATAGGACTCTAGGTCTCATTTCCAGAATAGATGAGATGAAGTCGATGGAAGGAGACCCGCTGAAAGGAGAGCATTAGGGAATCTATCATCAGTCAACAGGAGGTACAAAGAAATAGCTTGATGATTAGGAGGAGCTCGGACGAATAAGATTTTTACGAACCAATGACCTTGTGCATATTTCACATGCACCAGATGCAAGTAGTGCACGAAAAGGACCCTCTAAATAGAAGCCAATAAGGAAGACTGCCAAAAAAGGTGAGGAAACCAACAATAAGGCTAACGGCATCTAGGACACTGCACGAATCCCAATGTGTGAATAGATTTCTTGCCATCGAACACAAGGGAAACCCCCCAGTCAGCGACCAATGAGGAGATTTTGAGTGTTGGGTTCAAGGTTACCTACCCATAATGAAAGTAGGACCACGGTGCATGGTAGGACTACAACTTCATGTGACTCTTAGACACACTAAGGGTTTGGCCGACATGCAAAGTCAAGAGTTTTGAGAAATGGCTGACACAGGTTTATGTAGATTTTAACTTTGTACAATATTTACTACAAACAAATTTTCAGTAAAAGAACAGAAAAGCTACAATGGAAAATACAAATATTACATAGATATTTTTCCCCTGGAAACCCAAACCAGGAAAATCAACATATTTTATATTCATTCATCATGATACATTGTTTACAATACAATATACATATAGGATCTCGCGGCATCCAAAACCCTAACCTAATGACCTAGATTATTCAACAACCTTAATTCCTTAACCAGAAATAGAAAACCATCGGCAAAAAACCATGTGCCGAAAAACCACCTAAATATGTGACATGTTTCTCCCACTTGTTGTTTTCTTTGCATACAGGGGGTTACAGGGTTACATAGTCAACAATCCACGGCAGTAATTCCCATGGATCCTCTAAACCAAGAGAACTTCTCAGTGCTCACATATTTTGTTAATGAATCTGCAACATTCTTCAAAGTGTCCACCTTCATCATCAATACTTTCTTTTCTTCAATCATATCTCTCACAAAGTGATATTGAGTATCAATATGCTTTGTCTTTGAATGATAAGTCGGGTTCTTCACCAGAAAAATTGTAGTCTGACTGTCACAATCTATCCTTACGGCTTGTTGTACCAACCCAATACCTGAACACAATCTTTGTAACCATACTACTTCCTTACTTGCATGAGTGGATGCCATGTATTCAACTTATGTAGTTGAAAGTGCCACTACAACCTGTCTTTTTCTCATCCAACTTATTGCTCCTCCAAATAGGTTAAACACATACCCACTTGTATATGTTCTACGATCCATATCTCCAGCCCAGTCTGCATCCACAAAGCCATTTATATCCACCACAATGTCCAATATCAGTCTTCCTTCATAACACAATCCATAGCTAGCAGTGTCATGCAAATACCTGAAAACCATAGTTAGATTGTAAGAATAGGAAAATCATTCATTAGAAAACTAGCATCTAAACCATTTTAAAATTGGACCTCTATTGTCTTAGATTTCATTGGGTTACCCATGCTACAGTTTCTTAATGGATAGTTAAGAAATTGACATTTGGTTTTCAAGATCTAATGAATGAAATATTTACTTGAAAGAATATCCAACCATTGAATTTGGTTCACATTGTGATATTGATTTTCGCTTCCTTTCAAAATATTGTGACATATGAGGTCATAAAAATGATATGTTAGCTCTATGGGAGATATAAATAATAATAAAAAACAATCACATCAAAGATAACCACCAATTTTTATAGTGGGAAATTTGTTTAGGAGTGTGTTGAGGGGTCCTAAATCCCTTTAACTCAACAACAAGAACCAAACCCACCACCGAGGCACAATTAGACACTGCAGCGTTTAATGGTGGAATGGTTCTCCAAATCTTGTGATCCGGCCAATTAATCGATGGGCTTTCAGTTTTCTTGTGAAGGCTTCTCCTTCAGTTCAAACTTTCTCTTTTTGTATTTCTATTAGGTGGGACCGATATGAGATAAAATCCGGTATAAACCAACTAGGTAACAAAGTGGGAACAAGCTTAACTACTGGAGAAGAGGCTGAGCTTGGGCTAACCCTTTCACTCTAGCATGTAGACAATGATTCTCTACCACAAGCCTAGTACTAATACATTAACCGTGTTGGTATTCCAATTACTGACTGAGATACAATTTATCAGAAGAAAACATGCATGCGATAAACGATGGCAAGTAAAATAATTCACTTAACTCTAATCATCAATTACATAATAACACAGCGATTTATCTTCATCTTTAAAGACAAGAACTATAAAACATTGAATCAGATAACTTATAAATATATTTAGTAGCTCTTACTCGTTACAACATCCATTCATGAGACGAAATAAGAAATAATTCTTCTCCACATCCCATCATACACGTTTTTGATGAAAAACACAAACTTGTCTCTAGTCCTAAACATGAATTCTCAATTAAAGGCAACTCCGAAATAGTTCTTTACAAAACCAAAAATGAGGGTCTTTCAACAACCATCGACCATTTGCTAATAGGTCGTTCCTCCCATTTATAACATACTATTAACTAAAAATAACTATTAAAGTGCAACTAAGTAAAACAAAACTCGCCACATGGCGCTTTCTTCTATCAGTCTTTCTAAAAGTCATCTCAGGATCTCACTTAAGTGGGTGACTCTTTTCATACTCCGACCACTTGATGAAGAGATCCTCGCATGTGTTGGCATAAGGGAATCTATGTTGTTCCATTGGGGCCAAATGAATCTCTCTTATCTCTACTGCTTGTGCCAGATAATTGACTATTCTAGCACTTAATTGTTGCAACATAGCTTGAGATTTGATAGAGTGCTCCATGAACGGTCACAATTGACCTAGCGCCATGTATGTCACCTTTGTTATTTCCTCGGCCCATGATGAGTCTTTTTTGGCATGCGTCTTGACTATGTCGCACAAGTCAACAAATTCATCGGGTGTGCCGAACTCAGGGAGGTCGATGTATTTCATTACCTGGTTGATCTTGATCCAACTTTTCTCACACTTGGCCCATTTTTCTTGGATTTCCCAATGAGGTTCCTAAGCCATTTTTTCCCAATACTCCACCGATTTCTTTATGCGATCAAGGCTACTCTCTTTTAACACCCAAATGTTGTGCTCTTCTATATCTCGGCCCTGTTGGACCGCACTAATATAGTCGACCCTTTCTAGGGCTTGTTGTGCTTTCTCATACCACCCTCCATATCCTTGCACGTGGCCAGCGCCATGAAGGTGTCTTCTTGCAGCTCATCTATCCTTGCATTGAATAGGTGTCGTTCATCTGTAAACTTCTTGTAGACCTCCTTGAATTCACTCCTTAGGTACACCATGACCTATGTAGTGTCCTAGTAATATTTCACCAAGTGGCGCAAATGTCCCAATTCTTTCAAAGCAACAGCCAACTCATCTTCATCCCTTTTTTCTCTGTCCAGGGTGGCATCTATGACTACCATCCCTATGCTGATAAGTTCGGACGTCTTGGCATTATCTATTTTGATCAGATTTTCCTCTATGGTGATGAGGAAGGAGTGATCTAGAGTGATCCTCCTCTTCTTGGTGATCCTTTGCACAATAGATTTCCTTTTTCGTTCATAAGTGATGGCATGTATGTCAGTGAATTCATCCATGGGTTTGGGGATTTGTTGATCTTCCCAGGTGAGCATATTTCCTAGGCTCCCGATGGTATATATTTGTTCAAGACTGGGGTCTTGAACTTCTTCCCTATGTTTCGAAGTCCTGGCTTCTATTTGTCACTCATCGGGAATTTGAGTACCGATTGAAATTGAGGTATCGGGGGCACTCTCAATACTTACTTGGTTATCGATCGTTGAGACGCCGATTTCTTTCTGTGGAGCTTCTCCCTTTTGTTCGACTGTATCTGGCTCATCCTTGGGACTATCTACTTGGGTCTTCGGTGCATTGGGCAGCTCAGTGTCTAAGACACTCTCGACATCTTGTTCATTCTGTGTAAACCCCTGAATTCGAGCGTCGGGAGCTAGGGGAGATGTCTTCTCTGGCTCCTTTTCCTATATAATATGTACAGGGGTCACAAGGGATAGCTCTGGGCTCTCTTCATCATCATAGATGTTTCTTAATTCATGGAGGGGGTCTAGTGCACTTGTTCCCACTGATAACCCGACTGTCTCTGGCTAAGATGAAACACCAACTAGTGATACGGCCTGCGATGTTGTGATTTCAAGGTCAACTAACACAGTGATTTCATCGATTTATATCAGTTCAGGGACACTTTGACCTATCTGTCTTTCATATGGGTTGTCGACAAGGGACCCTATCATGCCTATGAGGTCCAGGTCATCCTGCAGCTGATCAATTATCTGTTGTTCTTGTTCTATCATGAGTAACCCCTTCTCCCATGCATCCTGAGTCATAGGGAAACCTCTATCTTGCACTAGGGCTACCAGGGGGACCTATGCTGCTTTAACCGCTATCATTTCTTCTTTGGCTCTTAGGGCCCCTTAATCCGATTGTTATATGATCATTGCCTATTCATCTAGGCTCATGAATTTTATCCTGGTCATTTTGGGGTCGACCATCCTTACCACCACTTCATCCCAGTCCTGGGCATTTTCTATGAAGATTTCATATTCAAATTTGTCGTGGGCGTATGGCCAGCAAGACGACACTTGAGAGGCATGTTTCAAGACCAGACCCTTTGGATCGTGCTTGTGGAATCGACCGGTCAAGAATCTGAACTCTAATTGGCTCAACCCTTGTTGTTTGGCTTGAGCGGTGTCCTTCACCATGTAGAAGCCTACATGGAAACCATAAGGTATGAACACCCTTTTCTTATCCTTGACCAGAGTGGCGTTGTAGCCTTGTAGGATGGTCTATTAGCATAACTCTTCCACTACAAGCCAGTCAGGGACATGCGCTGGCAAGAGATGAGGTGCTCTGGTGGCCCTGAACACCCTGATGTAGGTATCACGCTCATCCCGATACCAGTGAACGACCTTTGATATCATATTTTTGGTCGCTGCTATTAGTCTCAGGCATTCTTTCTTGAAAAGAATAAAATAAATATGTGCGATGAATTCATCACAGATGAGGGAGTAGGAATTTTTGTATATGTTCTCCCATATGATGCTGAAATATACGTGGACCAAGAGTTTTGTGATGTGCCAGCTTAGGTTCATGCTGGAAAAGATGTTTATGGCACACATGACATCCAATAAGTATGAAGCCATGTAGAAGGCTGGTGTCTCTCCTTCCTTCGACGTCTGAGCCTTTTGTATGAAGATGCTCTGTTTCTTGGAAATAATGGCTCCCCAATTGAAGCCACTCCCGGAAGTGGCCATTGTGTAAGCTAAAGGCATCCATGCCTCTGAAAATCTGGAGCAGTCTTTCTCCCCATACAATCGGAAGATGAGAGCCATTAGGTAGATGTATGGCTCCCTTAAGTTGGTCGTATGGTACCAATCGGTGCTCCGATTGGTGTACTTCTTATTTTCTCTCCACCATGAGGCCATCACTCGGCTGGTGTCATGGAACTCGTAGAAATTTACAATGAAATCTGTATTCATCCACTCCTCGGGGTCTCGAAGTTTGTAATATTTCTATACCTCCACCGGAAGGAAGACCCCGACACAGTCACCATTGTCATCGTTGATTAAAAACTTATGTGTGTATTTGTGGTGGATGATCCACTTCAAAATTTATATGCAGGGGAACACCGAAGTTATTCTTGCTACCATGTGTAGGTACGATGGTCAGATATTTGGAAAAACTTCGTCATCGAGCTTTCTCACATCTGGGTCACTGTGTGGGATATGTTCTGGGAATTCTTCCCAGCTGATATTTTTGAAGAGTTCTCCCCAATGTGGGAGTGTCGCCTTGGTCCCTGTGCTTGCCTCTGTGTCTCCAAATTCTAGAGGTTGGGTAAAAACCTTCTTTGTAGATGTCTTAATGACTGGTTTTGGCCTCAAAGTATATTCTAATTGTTTGGCGGCCCCTGGGGAAGAGCCTTCTCCTATCTCTGGTTCTTTCAGCTTTGGCGACCTCAGCGATCGTCTAGTGTTTTGATTTTTTGGTGAAATTGTTCCTGCAATTGAGATAAACCTTAAGATACTGTGTAAATAACATAACCAGATAGAAAATACATGAAATGAAACCACGTAAAAATCCACAGACTTGGATACATACCTGTAAATCTTGCTAAACCTGTTTATTTAATACTCACGGGATCTATGCAGCTTTCGAGTTGCTTGTCTCGCTTCATCGGATTCTCTGAATTTCCTTGCACGCAAAATGATTCTGCTTACAACAACTCAAGAGAATTTAAACCAGTGAAGAACTTACCGTGTCACGTCAGCCATTCAATTTGGGTGATGAGTGAAATTCAAACAAATCTGTCACCGAATCTCTATAACTTAAATTCATCATGGGTTGATGGCAGATGCACGGATGGTGATGTGGTCTATCGAGGAATTTAAACGGTTGTTTTGATTGGCACACGAGGTAGAAACTAATGTAGGATTTGGTATTAATTAGTCCCTTAAAGGCTCTAAATATAATTGTATCTAGTGCTAAAATTTCCCATCGTGTCACTTTCTCAGTGGGTGGATTGGGGATCGGGGGTGCTCTATGAACATTTCCGTCGATGTCCCTCACAAAAGATCCAACGCCGATCAATCTCATCATACAATGCTGACGTGGAAAAACTGAATCGGAGGTGTGACTTGGACGTAGGGAACCAAGAATGACTCGGGGTAAGGCTAGACCGTACAATTCTCCAATCTGGAAAAGACATGTGGCATTGAAGACAGGTGGCCTAATCTATGTGTATCAATCGGAGTCGAGGTTTTCATTAAGTCATTTGGTTTTAAACAAACCTTAAAGTGTTGATGTTGAAAACTATCTTGGATCGACGATCGACGATACCTACCACATGTTTTTCTATGGATTAGCTTCCTCGAAAAAGTTCCAATGCCAAAGTGCATCAGGGTTTGACGATCGGGGGAACTCTTTAGCATGGCTAGAATGATCATTGCGATTCTTTTAGGTTTTCCCCGATTCCGATAAACGTGTCGGGTATCGGCTATAAACAATATCGTTTCATTCCTCTTTAACATCTAATCCCCTTGCATTTTACCAATGCCTAAGAGGAATCGTCCATCGGCGATATCCTTATGCAAAACTTTTGCGCAAACCAAACTTACCTCTGCCGATGCCGATGGAGATCGGTGCTCGATGACTAAGGTTTCCCAAGTGGCTCTTTTATTTCTGTGAATTCCTTCCTATGTTGAATCTTGATCGCATCAGGTGAAGTGTTTTGGATGTTGATTCTTTATTTAAGTGTTAAT
Source organism: Picea sitchensis (assembly GCA_010110895.2). NCBI lineage: Eukaryota > Viridiplantae > Streptophyta > Pinopsida > Pinales > Pinaceae > Picea > Picea sitchensis. The sequence goes on along the minus strand of SNQJ01S0002750.1, from coordinate 523,800 downwards.
CATTTTTTAATCCATGGGGTTTCATAAAGTTAAACAAACTTGAATAGCTAATGAGAGTCAAGATAACAAGCAAAGAAAAAACATTCCTCAAAAGGAAATCGAATCAGATAGTGCAAAGATCAAGTGGTACCCAAAAAGTGGAAAAAATTGACATAGGATTTTTAGGGTGTGCTGAGTGCTAAAAAAATGGCGACTTACTGGGCGAAAGAAGAAACTTTTTTCCTCCCTCCAGCTCGACTGATGAAAAATTTGGTGAAGAACTTAACTAGTTTCTATTAGAGCCCCTTTCACCCTTGCATTTGAAATTCCCCGATTGATACATTTGGGTCCGCCTGTGGGATTTTCCACCTTTATTCAATCTTTGTTTCCTATAACCTTGACTTTCACCCCATTTGACAAGAGTCTAGTAAAGCATTCACTGGCACTAAGCCTTTTAGTTACCCTTATTCATTTTCTACGGTGTTGCTCTACTGCCAGCAAGCATCCATAGCCCCGGAGGAGTTACCCCGACGTCACAAACCTTGCTCTGCTGCCAGTGAGCGTCCATAGCCTCGGCGGAGATATCTGCATACCCTCTCCTATTGTGCACTCATTTGATATATATGATTTTATTTTTTGGCAGAATTCCCTGAGCGAGTGGGAGAGGAGGACATCTGTTATTTGCAAGAATGAGATGGTTAAGGTGAAATGTTTCTAGCTCTTTCTCTGAGGTACAAGTAGTCCTTTCCATCTTACCATCTTCACCTTAAGTTTTTCACCAGACCACTAAGCATACACTTCTGCATTTCTCCAAAGTTGTTCTTCTACAAAGGTTAGATAGAGAATCCCTTGAAACAACCGCAGGTTCCTCAACATTTCTGGTGTTGTAAGTGAGCGACGAGTTAGGAAAAGTGTTTGCCATGTCGCATGATTTGAGGTCAACCATTGTCTTGCTAAACACAATCTTTCAAAATATCATAAGCACAATCGCAAAAGATAAAACAAAAAATGTATAAATGCAAAAGATAAATCGACGCATCTAAAATAAACACAGAAGATCTCTCTCTCTTTTTTTTAATGAAAATATTGTTTTAGGGCTTGGCCATTCACTGGGAGAGTGCCAGGTCCTCCCCTCAGATTCTGCAGTCGATACTTTCCTAACCCAATATTCTCGTCCACCTGGAAAGGTCTGAGCCATAGATTCTCAAACTTAGAATGTTTTCCTTTAGGCTCATTTTCTCTGTCCCACTTTAGGACTAAGTCTCCTATTTCAAAATTCTTCTCTTTAGCCTTATGCTTATCAAACCACCTTTTAACTATCTGTTGGTGGATATGAACTTTAATTTATCTTCCCCCCTTTCTTCTTCTAGCATGAGCAAGGTGTCAATTCTTTGTTGTATGACTAATGAGGGTTGCCCTCTGGAATCCTGAGCAAGTTGAAGAGATGGAAGATAAAGCTCGTTCGGGAGAATGGCTTCCAAGTCACGTCATCCAAGTAGACTACTACACACTTGTTTATTAGTCCCCGAAATGCTACGTCCATGGCCCTCTGGAAGGTTTCCCTTGCATTGATTAACCCAAAGGGCATGCGTTTGTAAGCGAAGGTTGTCCACTTGGTTCGGAAGGTATTTTTCAAGCGGTCTTCTTCTGAAAATAGAACCTGGTTTTAACCTGAAAAACCTTCCAGTAAGGAGAAAATATCAGAGACAGATACAATATGTAGGAGCTTCTCCATTGGTGGGACTAGGTAGTTTTCCTTTTCTGAAGCTATGTTGAGATTTCTGAAATCTACACACATGCAAATTTCTCCATACTTTTTCCTTACAGGATCCAATTTTGCTACCCAGGAAGAGTGTCTAACCTGGAAGATAATTTTGACATCTAACAGTTTCTTTAACTCCTGACACATTAGGGGCTCCAGGGATGGGTGGTATTTCTGGAGATTCTGTTGGAAGGGTTTTACTTCATGCTTTAAAGGGATAGTGTGTTGAATGATACAGGTATCATAAGTTTTCAGATCTTGGTAGGACCACGCAAAGACATCTTGATATTGTCTGAAAAGTTTGAGGTAGGCCATCCTTTCCTCTTTAGATATTGTCTTGATGAGGTTTATGTTTTTTGGGTTTTCAGGGGTTCCAATATTTATAGTTTCATGCATGGGACAGGAACTAGCGGTTTTCATGTTTTTTGACCCCTTAAATCTTTCCCTTAGGTCAAAAAGGTTTTCTAAATTGGTTGTTCCCTTTGGTATCATGTGAGACTTCGATTTGTTAGTCGGTTGATCTGTCTGAGGATTGGTTTCTGTTCATTGTTCCTGGAATAGTTCATCGTCAATAACCAAGTCTTTGATGTTATCTTGGTTAGTCAAAATGTTTATGTTATGTTCATCTCCTTCAAATACCTTCCAATTAGAAATATTGTTGGGCACAGATGGTTTGTAGAGAAATTCCACAGTGAACCGAGAGGCTTCGTAATATTCTAGAGGTGATAGTCTTGAAGCAGCGGTGTCCAGAGAATCAACAAGAATGTTCTTTGCTCTTGGAATTGTTGTAATGTTGAAAGCTTCAAAATTCTCTATTAGCATGTGCATTTCCTGTTGGTAATTCTTCACGTGTGGAGAATTGCAATGTATAATATTCCTTACTTGTCTAACGATGATTTCAGAATCTTCGAAAACCTTCACTTATTTAACGTTCAAGTCCATGGCTTTCTTTAGCCCTTATACTAGAGCTTCATATTTAGCGGTATTGTTTGTGCATTCGAACTCTAGCCTGCAGGACAAGAAATGTCGTTTACCTTTCGAATAAATGAGGATTCACCCTGCCCCTAGCCCTTCTTTTGATTTAGAGCCAGCAAAGTATAAGGTCTAGACTTGTGGGCATAACCTATCATCTTCCTTTTTCTTGTCACTTTCCTCTTTTCCTCCTGATTGTTCTATGATTTCTAACGCAGGTTCTTGGCAGAAAAGGGTTTCCTCTATTGTTGTCGACAGTTTCTCTTGAAAAATAATTTCAGAGTTTTGAGTAAGAGGGACATCAGATGAGAGGGGGGGGCGGTGAATTCCTGAAATCAGAGTCACAGGAATAATTTCCTAGTATGGGAAAAATTGTCGATGAGGGTTCATTGAGGGTTTCTAAGTCAGTAACAGTATGTTTCAGATATCTTTCCCTATCAATTTTGATCATATTTGTGTGTCCCTTTAATGGTATCCAGAGGTGAGCCCAATCTGTACTAAATTATTCATTTAACTTCTAGGACCAATCTCGACTCAACAATAATCCATAAGCTTTTGGGATATCTACTATGATAATGCCAATTACTTGCACAAATTTGGGATGCGTCGTTATTCTGATCATCACTTCTTTAAGTTCTCCCATAACCTTTACCTGGGTTTTGTTCAATTGTATCACATGTTTATCACTTTTGAGAGGGAATGTGTTTAATGTTTTTCAAATAGACAGTGGCATAACATTAGAAGATGCTCCTGAATCGACCAAGCAGTTATGGAGGTTTTTGTTGAAGACTTCAAACGTTAAAAGAAACGGCGGGACAAAAGGTTTTCCCTTCTTATCTTCAGAGAAGGCGTTCACAGTCGGTTTATTCCCTAGATATGTGGGAGTTAGATTTATTCCCTAGTTAGTGCTTTTTGTAGGATTTTCTACTGATTTGAATGCTTGTAGCAGAAAGTCTTTTTGTTGAGGGATTTTACACATGTCCATGATCGATATATTTGCCTTCAACTTCTTCAAATCTTCTACTATTTTGTAATCTAGCTTGGGTGATTCTCATGTATGGATTTTTATAGGGTTTCTTCGGGGAAACAAAGATGCTTTCAAGTGATCGGGAGCTGGTTTTCCTCCCGGATTTGGGGTCGTAGTAAGTTTGTTTGAGACAGGTTCACCCCTACTTCGTTTGTTACACATTATTTTCGTCATCCCTATGACCGTTAATTATGTAAACCTATGTGTTTCCTTCAGAGGGGTCAATGGCCTAAGTTCCTGAAGAAAGAAGAGAGAAGAACTTTTCCTGAGAAAAGAAGTTGCATTTTTCGTGATGAAAACCCTATTAAAGATGATTTATGCATGTTGCACTATGGCTAGGGTGAGAGAATTCTTGATTCTCGCAAGCTACACCATAGCTAGGTTGCGAGAGGTTCGCAGGTTACTCTATAAGTAGGGTGCGAGAATGCTCATACGTGGTAAAAACGAGCATCTTATCGATGCTTCTAGAAGGAGAAACTTCCATGGTGAGGTGGCATCTGAATGGTTTGGATCTTACTCGCTTTCATGATTTGGTGGAATCATCCTAACCTCCTCACCTTATCCTCTTCAGCTTATAAAAGGAGAGGAGCTCTCATGGAGAAAGTTGGCTTGGATGAGAATGCCTTTTGATTTTGGAGCTTGGATTAGATTGAGCTTTGGAGATTGTTAGCTTGGCTAGATGAACCATTTTGTCAAGATAGATTGTGAATATTATCAGATCTATGCTCTCATAATTCTTGGAGTGGAAGTGTGTGGGGAACGAAGGACAGTTGGAAGGGACCTTACGACATCAAGGCCATGGCTGTAATCTCTCTTTCACATTTAATATGATACAGTAATATGATTCTTTCCTATAAATCTTGTTGTGTTTTATTGTATGATTCCTTCATCACATACATAGGTTTATATTGAGTTTATGATATTACTATCACTTTGGTTGGTTGCGTTCTTTTGCAGGATCATCATTGTATGTGTGTTGGAACGGAGCTAGGATGGCGTCGGGCGATGGCGAGAGGAAGTGGTGTTTAAACGGTATGTCACCTATCCCTCTTTGGTTAGTAAATTCAATATCTAAAACTTAAGGAAAGCGTCATGTACTGGTGTGTTTTGTTCTAGAACTAGGTGGATCTAGGGAGATCAGTTAGTGTCTGGACCTACCGATTTATACTATACTAGACAGGTTGACCCCTACTTCGTGTTTGCACAACCAAGACCTCGGTGGGTGGTTCTTGAACCTCAAATAATTCATCAGAAGGCATTGGTAGGTAACGGTCCCATATCAACATGGTTGTTTCCTCTGGTGGAGCAACTTATTCATGATCGATGAAATTCATAGCTGAGTCGCTTGATTGTTCGGTTAGAGAGACTTCATCTAGAAACCAGTTGGCCATAAAATTCATGGCATGCACCCATTGAGGGCAGTCTCTTTCAGAGTGATTCTCTTTATGGTAGGTACAGAAAGAGTCGGATGCTACATTCCCCAGATCGATGTTTAAGTTGGCTGGAGGGGTTTCAATTTCTTTGAAAGGCGTATTCCTTTTAAATAAAGGCTTATAGGGCCTCTGGCCTTGGTTTCCCTCCCCTTCACTTATGTTCATGTCTATGATTTCGTTTGATAGCTTTTTGACCATGTGTTGTAGGTCCTCTATGTCCCCACTTCCCTTTTCAGGGGCTTGTTCTATTTGTTTCCCTGGGGTCTAGTCAACAAGAGTCCTCTCCTGGAAGGAGGTTGAACTTCTTTCTTAACTAAATAGACCTGACCTTCTTTGCATCCTTTCATTTGGAACTCTATCGTTTTGGCTTCTTCAAAATTCTCAACTAGGGTTGGTTTGGAATCCCTCTTCACAAACATGGAAATAGAAGCTAGGAGAGCATTAGTGTATACTTCGATTTGGAACTCCTGAGTAGGTTTAGCTTCGAGATAGAATTTATTTAATATGGTGGTAAATATTTGATTGAAATATTTAACCTTCTCCTTTGAACTCATGGTGGTGGCGAACAATTCAGCCATCAAATCTCCTGTAGTGGTTTCTTCGGAAAATTTATCCAGAAAATCCTTTTGAAACTTCGTCCAACTAGTTATGGACCCTACAGGTAAGTTCTCAAAGGTATAGGGGAAAATCCTACATACTACATCTTCATGTTGGACATTCATCAGTCTGATGGCTAGTATGAATTTTTTAATATGGTCTTTAGGCAATCCTGAGGTTTCAAGGTCAAATTTAGGGAGTAACTTATTTGGATGTCGGGGAAGACTATGTACTTGTCCAGGGATGGCCAAAGCATATCTATCCAACCAAGGTTGATTATTCTACAGTGGGTTTCCCTTTTATTCATCATGGTCATTGTTATCCTCCATGTCTTTAGATCCTGAGCTTGAGCGTTCTGACTTAAACCCTTCCTCTTCAGAGAAGTCATCGGGCTCAGAGTAGTTTATGGATAGGGTTTCAGGGATTAGATTAAGAGGATGTTCAATTTTGGTGAAGGAGAAATCTATCAAGTCTTCTACTGTGTGCACAAAAACCTGGTCGAGGGTATTGACCATTGGTCTGCTTAATTGTTTTCTTCGAGGAAGTAACGGAGCTAAGGGCAGTGCACCGTGCACCTATTTGTCAAGCGTAAGCTGTTGTGATTCTTCTGAATTGGTTCAATTCCTCATGAGGAAGAGCATAAGGTATATCATGGAACAAATTTTCTTCCTCGTGTTGGGGTGAGTTACTCATTTCAGGAGTACTCAGTGTGTGTGGGTTATCTTGGGAATAACTAGCCATGCATGTGGGATTTTTTGAATCTACAGGTTGTGTGAGAGATTGTAGGTTGTGTGAGAGATTTTGTAAAAAATAGTGTCAACCATTCATTCTTCAGGCCCTCCTTCTAGTGCCAATTTTGTTGAGGGGTCCTAAATCCCTTTAACTCAACAACAGGAACTAAACTTGCCACCAAGGCCCAATTAGAATCTCTAGCATTTAATGGTGGAATGGTTCTCTAGATCTTGCGATCCGACCAATTAATCGATGGGATTTGCGTTTTCTTGTGAAGGATTCTCCTTCAGTTCAAACTTTATCTTTCTGTATTTTCTATTAGGTGGGATGGATATCAGATAAAAGCCGGTATAAACCAACTAGGTAACAAATTGGGAACAAGCTTAACTACTGGAGAAGAGGATGAGCTTGGGATAATCCTTTCACTCTAGCATGTAGACAATGATTCTCTACCACAGGCCTAGTACTATTACATTAACCATGTTGGTATTCCAATTACTGACTGAGATACAATTTATCAGAAGAAAGAATCCATGCGATAAATTATGGCAAGTAAAATAATTCACTTAACTCTAATCATCAATCACATAATAACACAACGATTTATCTTCATCATTAAAGACAAGAACTGTAAAACATTGAATCAGATAACTTATCAACATATTTAGTAGCTCTTACTCGTTACAACATCAATTCATGCGATGAAATAAGAAATGATTCTTCTCCACATCCAATCATACACGCTTTTGATGAAAAACACAAACTTGTCACTTGTCCTAAACAGGACTTTTCAATTAAAGGCAGATCTGAAATAGCTCTTTACAAAACAAAAAATGAAGGTATTTGAAACAACCATCGACCCTTTGCTAATAGGTCGATCCTCCTATTTATAACATACTATTAACTAAAATTAACTATTAAAGTGAAACTAACTAAAACAAAACTTGCCACATGGCGCTTTCTTCTATTAGTCTTTCTAAGAGTCATCTCAAGATCTCACTTAAGTGGGTGACTCTTCTCGTACTCCGACCACTTGATGAAGACATCCTCGCATGTGTTATCATAAGGGAATATATGATGTTCCATTGGGGTCGAGTGAATCTCTCTTATATCTACTTCGTGTGCCTGATACTTGACTATTATGGCACTTAACTGTTGCAACATAGCCCGATCTTTGATCGGGTGCCCCATGAACTGTCGCACCTGACCTGGCGCCATGTCTATCACCTTTGTTATTTCCTCGGCCCATGATGACTCTTGTTCGACGTGTGTATTGACTATGTCACACAAGTCGACAAAGTCATCAAGTGTGCCAAACTAGGGAGGTTGATGTCTTTCATTACCCAGTTGATCTTGATCCACCTTTTCTTGCACTTGGCCCATTTTTCTTGGATTTCCCGATGAGGTTCCCGAGCCATTTTTTCCCAATACTGGGTCGATTTCTTTATGAAATCCAGGCTGCTCTCTTTTAACACCCAAATATCGTGCTCTTTTGTATCTCGGCCCTATTGGATTGCATTGATATAGTCGACCCTTTCCATGGCTTGTTTTTTCTTTCTCGTACCACCTCTCCATATCCTTGCACGTGGCCAACACCATGGGGTCGTCTTATTATAGCTCGGCTATCCTTGCAATGAATAGGTGTCGTTCATCTGTAAACTTGTTGTAGGACTCCTTGAATTTTCTCCTTAGGTACATCGCGGCATGTGTGGTGTCCTGGTAATATTTCTCCAAGTGGCACAAATGTTCCAATTCTTTCAAAGTAGTAGCCAACTCATATTCATCCCTTTTTTCTCTGTCCAGGGTGGTATATTTGATTTCCATCCATGCGTCTATAAGTTCAAACGTCTTATCTTTCTCTGTGTTGATCAAATTTTCCTTCGTGGTGATGAGGATGGAGCGATCTACAGTGATCCTCCTCTTCTTGGTGGTCCTCTGTACAATAGCTTTCCTTTTTCGGCCATAAGTGATAGCGTGTATGTCAGCGACCTCATCCATGGGTTCAAGGATTTGTTGATCTCCCCAGGTGAGCATATTTCCCAGGCTCCCGATGGTATATATTTGTTCAAGACCAGGGTCTTGAACTTCTTCCCTGTGTTCCGAAGTCTCTGATTTTGTTTGTCACTCATCGGGAATTTGAGTATCAATTGAAATTGAGGCATTAAGGGAAAGCTCGGTACTTACTTGATTATCGATCATTGAGACACCGATTTCTTTCCATGGATCTTCTCCCTTTTGTTCGACCATCTCTGGCTTATCCTTGGGACTATCTACTTGGGTCTCTAGTGCATTAGGCAGCTCAATGTCTAAGACACTCTCAACTTCTTGTTCATTCTATGGAAGCCCCTGAATTCGAGCATCGGGAGCTGGGGAAGATGTCTTATGTGTCTCCTTTTCCAATATGATATGTACAGGGGTCAAAAGGGATACCTCCAAGCTCTCTTCATCATCATAGATGTTTATTAATTCGCGGAAGGGGTCTGGTGCACTTGTTCCCACTGATACCCTGACTGTCTCTGGCTGACTTGAAACACCCACTAGTGATCCAGCCTGTGGCATTGTGATTTCAGGGTCATCTAACCCGATGATTTCATCGATGTCTATCAGTTCATGGATGCTTGGACCTATCTAGATTTCATTTAGGTTGTCTGAAGAGGACCCTGTCATGCCTGTGAGGTCCGGGTCTTCTTGCAGCTGATCAATTATCCGTTGCACTTGTTCTATCATGAGTAACCCCCTCTCCTGCACATCCTGAGTCATAGGGAAACCTCTATCTTGCACCAGGGCTACCAGGGGGACCTCTGCTACTTCGATCGCTATCATTTATTCTTTGGCTCTGAGGGCCCCTTGAGCCGATTGTTCTATGATTGTCACTTGTTCATCCAAGCTCATGGCTTTGAACCTGGTCATTTTGGACTCGTCCATCCTTTCCACCACTTCGTCCCAGTCCTGGGAATTTTCTCTGAAGATTTCATCTTCAAATTTTTCGTGGGCGTATGGCCAACAGGACGACACTTGCGAGGCATGTTTCAAGACCAAAACCTTTGGATTGTGCTTGTGGAATCAATCGATTTGGAATTTGAACTCTAATTGGCTCAACCCTTCTTGTCTACCTTGAGTGGTTTCCTTCACCATGTAGAAGCCTACATGGAAACCATAAGGTATGAACGCCCTTTTCTTGTCCTTGACCAGAGTGGCATTGTAGCCTTGCAGGATGGTATGTTAGCATATCTCTCCCACTACAAGTCGGTTAGGGACATGCGCTGGTAGGAGATGAGGTGCTTCGGTGGCCCCAAACACCTTAATGTAGGTATCACACTCGTCCAGATACCAGTGTTCGACCTTTGATATCATCTTTTTGGCCACTGCTAATAGTCTCGGGCATTCTTTCTTGAAAAGAATAAATAAATATGTGTGATTAATTCATCGCAGATGAGGGAGTAGGATTTTTTGCACCTGTTTTCCCATAAGATGCTAAAATATACGTGGATTGGGAGTTCTACGACATGCCAGCTCAGTTTCATGCCGACAAAGATGTTTCTGGCACACATAAAATCCAGTAAGTATGAAGCCATGTAGAAGGCTGGTGTCTCTCTTTCCTTCGGTGTCTGAGCCTGTTGTATGCATATGCTTAGTTTCTTAGAAATTATGGCTCCCCAATTAAAGCCGCTCCCGGAAATGGCCACTATGTCAGCTAAAGGCATCTATGCCTCTGAAAATCTTAAGCGTTCTTATTATCCATACAATCAAAAGATGAGAGCCATCAGGTAGATGTATAGCTCCCTTAATTTGGTCACCTGGGACCAGCTGGTGCTCCTGTTGGTGTACTTATTATCTTCTCTCCACCATGAGGCCATCACCCAGCTGGTGTCATGGCGCTCGTAGAAATTTTCAATGAAATATGTCTTCAACCGCTCCTCGGGGTCTCGAAGTTTGTAATATTTCTGAACCTCCACCAAAAGGAAGGCCCCAACACACCCACCATTGTCATCATTGATTAAACACTTCTATGTGTCTGTGTGGTCGATGAGCCACTTCAGAAGTTCTATGCAGGGGAACACCGGAGTTATGCTTGCTACCATGTGTAGGTACGATCGTCAGATATTCAGAAAAACTTCGTCGTCGATCTTTCTCACATCTGGGTCACTGTGCGAGATATATTCCGAGAATTCTTCCCAGTTTATCTTTCTGACGAGTTCTCCCCAATGTGGGAGTGTCGCCTTGGTCCCTGTTCTTCCCTCTATGTCTCCAAATTTCGAAGGTTGGGTAAAATAATTCTTTGTAGATGTCTTCATGACTGGTTCTGACCTCAGAGTATATTCTAATTGTTTTGCGCCCCCTGGGGAAGAGCCTTCTCCTACCTCTCGTTCTTTCAGCTTGGGCTCCCTCGGAAATCATCTAGTGTTTGGATTTCTTGGGGGCATCGTTCTTGCAATTGAGATATACCTTCAGATATTGTGTAAAGAACAGAACCAGATAGAAAATACATGAAATGAAACCACGTAAAAATTCACAGACTTGGATACATACCTGTAAATATTTATAAACCTGGTTATTTTATACTCACGAGATCTCTACATCTTTCGAATTGCTCGTCTCGCTTCTCTGGATGCTCTGAATTTCCTTGTGCGCATAATGATTCTGCTTACAATGGCTCAAGAGAATTTAAACCAGTGAATAACTTACCGTGTCGTGTAAACCATTCAATTCAGGTGATGAGTTGAATTCAAACAAATCTGTCGTTGAATCTCTCTAACTTAAATTCATCGTGGGTTGACGGTGGAGGCGCGGAGGGTGATGTGGTCTATAGAGGATTTTAAACGACTTTTTTTATTGCAACACGAGGTAGAAACTAATGCAGGATTTGGTATTAATTAGTTCCTTAAATGCTCTGAATCTAATCGTATCTAGCGCTAAAACATCCCATCGTGTCTCTTTCTCAGTGTGTGGATCAGGGATTGGGGGTGCGCTATGAATGTTTTTGTTGATGTCCCTCGCAAAAATTTTGACGCCGATCAATCTCATCCTACAATTTTGATGTGGAAAAATTGACCCGAAGGTGTGACTTGGACCTAGGGAACCAAGAATGACTCGGGGTAAAACTAGACTGTACAGTTCTCCAATCTGGAAAAGACATGTGGCGTTGAATACAAGTGGCCTAATCTGTGTCTATCAATCGAAGTCGGGGTTTTCATTAAGTCATTTGGTTTAAATAATACCTTAAAGTGTCGATGTTGAAAAGTATCTGGGATCGGTGATCGACAATACCTACCACATGTTTTTCTACGGATTAGCTTCCTCGAAAAAGTCTCGATGCCGAAGTGCATCGGGGATCGGCGATCGGGAGAACTCTTTAGCGTGGTCAAAATGATCATTGCGATTCTTTTAGGTCTTCCCCGATTCTGATAAGCGCGTCGGGTATCGTCTATTGGTGATATTGTTTCCTTCCTCGTTAACGTCTAATCCCCTTGTATTTTACCAATGTCAAAGAGGAATCGGCCATCGACGATTTCCTTATAAAAAAATTTGGTGCAAACCAAACTTAATTTTTCTGATGTCAATGGATATCAGCACTCAGTGACTAAGGTTTCCAGAGTGGCTATTTTCTTTCTATGAATTCCTTCCGATGCCAAATCTTGATCGTGTAGGGTGAAGTATTTTGGCTGTTGATTCTTTATTTAAGTGTTAAGCCTTTTTTCATCCATGGGGTTTCATAAATTTAAACAAAATTTAATAGCTAATGAGATTCAAGAGAACAAGAAAAGACAAAATATTCCTGAAAATGAAATCGAATCAGATAGTGCAAAGATCAAGTGGTACCCAAAAAGTGGAAAAATTGACATAGGATTTTTAGGGTGTGTTGAGTGCTCAACAGAGTGTTATGAGGAATATTTCTCTATGGCCTAGGGTAAACCACAACAGGCGGATTGACATGCAAAAATAAACTCTAATCCCAAGTATTCTATATAAATGAAATGCTAACAACTCTAAGAACCTATCGTGTCTGAACATTCGATGAAGACCACTGTTGAGCACGCAACTCAAAGCTTTATACCTACAACTTGTCCTCAAAAACCAAGATACGCAAGCACATGGTGATAATATATAACGTTAGCATATAGATTATTATAATCCATTAACATACATGACAAATACACCCATGGAATAATAATTCAAACATTTTCAAGATATCAATTGGACGAGAAAAGAGTATTTCTATTAAAATAATCAGTAGAAGTATGTAAGTGACAAACTGTTGTAACGACACATATCAAAACCGAGAAACTAATTCCCTCCATCTGGGCCTCCACCGCTTCAATCCTCCACCAATGACAAACTCATATAAAGGAGACAATGAGGTTCTCCATCACAAAGAAGGAAGAGCTTGGGCACTGAACAACAAGTTCAGACTTTCAAGGATAAAGGGATGCAGACTCAATGTGAAGTGAAATTTCTCTAGAGTATATTTGCTCTCAAAGTTGAATTCTCTCCCTTTTCCAAGGCTTGGATATGGCTCAATTTATAGCCTTCAAATGGAACTAAAGGGTCGAGTCAGAGCATTTCTAATATATGGAAGGTCAAGGATCATGGATCTCGTGACATGACATAGAAACCCGACATAATTTTTAATTTGAGAACCAAACATGATGTACCTGAGTTGTAGTGGAGCAACCTGCGTATACACTTGTTTTCTAACTAGTCGGGTGCGTATATGTGGAAAAATGTGCTTTTTTTGCTCTAGGAGGTAAAAAAGGGGACATCAAGTATGCATAGGGAAATGGAAAGGCCATCCAAGCAAGTCTCATGGGGTGAGGCAAAATTTTCTATAATATATGCCCCCTAATGTGTGAGGTCAGAGTAGTATCTGTGATGGCCAAAATACATTATAATTCCTAGAAGTGGAGTAATGGAGACTTATCTAGAACGGCTAGTTACTCATGAGAATATTACAATCCATAATGACTTTGTACACATGGATGCTAATCTGAATTACATTGTAGATCCATGTATAAATACACCAAATAGTTGTTCATGGCCATGAATAGGCAATACAAAGTAGACACATTCCATAGGCTGTCATAGTCACGAACAAGGCCTAGTGGAATCCAGTCTCAAAATCAATCTGAAGATATCTGTATACAATGGAGTACAATCTGATCTCCCATGATCACCGAATTCATATAGGTATTGGTTCTATGAAATACATCAACATAATAGGAATGTTTCTACTGTAAGTTTAAGGTCTTCTACACTATGCGTTGAAGTTTCAAGTATACATCATGTGAATAGAGGAGTTGATGTCGAACACAATGAGACTTTGTTTGATTATCTATCATTAAGGTATGCTATTAACAAACATGAGAGAACCTACCGATAATGAAAGTAGGTATCAAGGCACTGAGTACATTCTTTCAAGTTTGAATAAGGGTGTTTAGATTGAACACTTGAAGAATCCATTGATTAGGAGACATTATTGTATTCCCAACTGTCGATGGCAGAGAACCTGCCACTAATGACTGCAAGCCTCTAGGTACTCATAGGACTCTAGGTCTCATTTCCAGAATAGATGAGATGAATTCGATGGAAGGAGACCCACTAAAAGGAGAGAATTAGGGAATATATCATCAATAAACATGAGGTACAAAGAAATAGCTTGATGATTAGGAGGAGCTCGGACGAATAATATTTTTACGAACCAATGACCTTGTGCGTCTTTCACATACACCAGATGCAAGTAGTAAACAAAAAGGACCCTCTGAATAGCAGTCAATAAGTAAGATTGCCAACAAAGGTGAGGAAACCAACAATAAGCCTAATGGCATCGAGGACACTACACGAATTCCAATGTGTGAATAGATTTCTTGCCATCGAACACAAGGGAAACCCCCTAGTCAATGACCAATGAGGAGATGTCAAGTGTTGGGTTCAAGGTTACCTACCCATAATGAAAGTAGGACCATGGTGCATGGTAGGACTACAACTTCATGTGACTCTTAGACACACTGAGGGTATGTCCGACATGCAAAGTCAAGAGTTTTGAGAAATGGTCGACATAGGTTTATGTAGATTTTAACTTTGTACAATATTTACTGCAAACAACTTTTCAGTAAAAGAACAGAAAAGTTACAATGGAAAATACAAACATTACACGGATATTTTTCCCCTAGAAATCCAAACCGAGAAAATCAACATATTTTATATTCATTCATCATGATAAATTGTTTACAATACAATATACATATAGTAGCCAGCGGCATCAAAAAGCCTAACACAATGACCTAGATTATTCAACAACCTTAATTCCTTAACCGAAAATAGAAAACCATCAGCAAAAAACAATGTGCCGAAAAACCACCTAAATATGTGACACGTTTCTCCCACTTGTTGTTTTCTTTGCATACAGGGGGTTACAGGGTTACATAGTCAACAATCCACGACAATAATGCCCATGGATCCTCTACACCAAGAGAACTTCTCAGTGCTCACATATTTTGTTAATGAATCTGCAACATTCTTCAAAGTGTCCACCTTCATCATCAATACTTTCTTTTCTTCAATCATGTCTCTCACAAAGTGATATTGAATATCAATATGCTTTGTCTTTGAATGATAAGTCAGGTTCTTCGCCGAAAAAATTGCACTCTGACTGTCACAATCTATCCTTACGGCTTATTGTACCAACCCAATACCTGAACACAATCTTTGTAACCATACTACTTCCTTACTTGCATGAGTGGCTGCCATGTATTCAGCTTCTGTAGTTGAAAGTTCCACTACAACCTGTATTTTTCTCATCCAATGTATTGCTCCTCCAAACAGGTTAAACACATACCCACTTGTAGATCTTCTATGATCCAAATCTCCATCCCAGTCTGCATCCACAAAGACATGTATATCCACCACTCTGTCCAATATCAGTCTTCCTTTGTAACACAATCCATAGCTAGCAGTGCCACACAAATACCTGAATACCCTTTTTACTGTTGTCTAATGCTCCTTCCCTGGTTTTGACATACACCTGCTCAAAACTCCCACTACATGTGCAATGTCCAGTCTAGGACAGACCATTGCATACATCAAACTACCAACTGCACTCGCATATGGAACACAAGACATGTCCTCCTCCTCTTCCTGTGTCTTGGTACACTGATCCGCAGATAAATTTACCCCAACGGTAATAGGAACCTTGATTGGTTTACATTCCTGCATATTAAACCTCTGCAATATTGTCTCGACATATTTTCTCTGATTTAGCCAGAGTTTCCTCTTTTTCTGATCTCTTTTAATTTCCATACCCAAAATGAAATTTGAAGCACCAATATCATTTATGTCAAATTTAGAGGACAACTCAGCTTTCACATCCTAGATAATCTCCTTGTTGTTTCCTATCAGCAACATGTCATTCACATACAAGACCAAATAAATCAAATGATCACCAATTAATTTAAAATACACACAATGATCCTCTTTGTTTCTTGTGAATCCAAGTCCCAACATATTAGTATCAATTTTTTGATCCCACATCCTTGGTGATTGTTTTAAACAATACAGGGAATTTTTCAACTTGTATATCAGCTCCTTCTTTCCCTTCACAACATAACCTTATGGTTTCTTCATATAGATTTCTTATTCCAGATCCCAATGTAGGAATGGTGTCTTCACATCCATCTGTTCTACTTCAAAATCAAATGCAACAGCAACAGATAACATATATCTTATAGAGGTTAACTTGGCAACAAGAGAAAAAATCTCACCAAAATTAGTTCCCTTAACCTAGGAATAACCCTTTTCTACTAACCGAGGTTTGTATTTCTCCACTTTTCCTACTGCATTCAACTTCTTTTTCAATACCCATTTACTGCCAATGGCATTTCTTCCAGTCGGAAACTCCAATAGATCCCAAGCCTCATTCTTATCCAAAGATGCCATTTCTTCGTCCATGTCCCTTTTCCAAAGATTTCCATCCTCTGAATCCACTGCCTCCCTGACATTTCGAGGATCATCATTAGTAATAGACAAAGAAAAAATTGAACAGAAATCATATGGAGTATACCTTTCCAGTATCCTTCTTTCTCAAAACGATCTCCTCAATAATAGAGTATGAGGATCTTCTTCTTCTGATTCATGTTCTTTTGTAGAGTCTGATTCATCATCCTTTAAATCAAACTCTATTTTCTCTAGTTCTTCCTTAATTGGTAGCATTTCTTGTTTAACAACATCCTTCATTTCTCTAAATACCACATCTCATCTATACACTACCTTCGTAGTTTCTGGGTTCCAAGTCTTATAACCTTTGAGACCATTTTTATATCCAATAAAGATACACTTTTCATCCTTCTTATCTAGCTTACTTATGTTTTCCTTTGGAACATGAACATATGCATCACAGCCAAATACCTTGAGATGTGTGAGAGAAGGTTCCATACCAGTACGTACCTCTTGTGGAGTCTTGTCATCCAACACTGATGAGGGTGATTTGTTTACTAGGTAACATGCAATACCCACTTCCTTTGCCCAGAATTCTTGCCCTAATCCAACACCACTGAGCATGCACCTTTATTTTTCCATCGATGTCTTGTTCATCCTTTATGCAACTCCATTATGTTGAGGTGTGTATGGAGTAGTCTTCTGCCTTGCTATACTTCCCTTCTTACAAAATTCTTCAAATTCTTTCCCGCAGAACTCTCCGCCATTATCTGTCCTCAACACCTTAATTCTTTTCTCTGTTTGATTCTCAACAAGAGTCTTAAACTCTTTAAACCTATCAAAGACTTCAGATTTCTTCCTGAGAAAATATATCCAAGTATTCCTCAAGAATTCATCTATAAATGAGACATAGTACAAAGATTTTCCCAATGATGGGACCGACACAGGTCCAAAAACATCACTATGAACTAGCTGTAAAATTCCTTCTGCCCTCATTGCACTAGAGGGGAATCTTACCTGATTATGCTTCCCATATAGACAATGTTCACAGAAATAAAAATCCAGAGAGCAGTTAGACATACCTTCAACCATACCTTTACCGTGTAGTAGTCGAAGACCATTCTCTCCTATATGCCCCAATCTTTGATGCCATAACATTACCTTTTCTCCAAAGACTAAAGGAGTTATTTCTTCTTCAACTCCAATATCAGGAACAATGGAACTATATTGCTTCCTTGCAACTTATATAGAGTTCCAAACCGAACTCCCTTCAACAACACCATTTCTCCTCAAACCATCCTGCAAGTTTCCTTTTCAAATACTGTTTTTACCCCTGCATCATCTATTTTTCTTACAGAAATCAAATTTTTGTCCAAACCTGGGATGTACATAACACCAGGAAGTGTTCTAATACTTCCATCTATGAGCCTCAACTTGAATTTTCCTCGTCCTATGATTCTAGTTGTCGAATCATCCCCTAATAAAACATTACCTCCATCACACCTTTCATATTCGCAGAACCACTCCCTATGGGGGAGTCATATGGAAAGATGCACCATATTCAACCAATCATGCCTCATGATCTGCATGTGTGCTTGAAGAATCCAAGTACACATCCCCTACTTATTTCTTGGAGGTCTTTTCTTCTATAGAAGGAGATTCTTCAGATCCCTTCTTTTTCTCAACTTTGGATATACACTGCTTCTTATAGTGCCCTTCTTTTCCACATCTCCAACATACCTTTACAAACTTTTCAGGAGATTTAGATCTACCCTTAGACTTAGATCTCCCAGTTGAGAACTTAGATCTATTTCTTTCCTAGGAATGTCCTCTTGCAAATAATGCATCTATGCTCTGTCCTTCCATATTCTTCCATCTCAATTCCTCCAACAACAAGGATGATACCACTTCATCAAACTTCAAGGCAGTTGTATTGCTACCTATGGCCACAACCAGAATATCCCACGAGTCTGGTAAAGAACACAGTAAAGCTATACTTTTATCTTCATCTGAAATTTTAATCTCAACAGATACTAGCTGACTTACCACAGTATTGAAGGAGTTTAAATGCTCTGCCACCAAGTCTCCATCTCTCATCCTCAGGTTATACAACTTCTTTCCCAGGAATATTTTATTTACTAGGGACTTAGACTGATACAACTTCCCCAACTTTTCCCATAAATCCTTGGTTATAGCTTCCTCTGACACATTCAGTAATACTGAATCGAAGAGACACAGTCGGATTGTACTCTTTGCCTTTCAATCCAAATTTTTCCAGACATCTGTTGAAGTTCTTATAGGTGTAGTACCTAGATCTATTGTGATCGACTGATCTTTGTCCACCAATAGATATTCCATCTTGAGCTTCCACATCTCAAAACGTTTCCCATTAAACTTCTCGATCTCCATCTTCGAATTGCTTGCCAATTCTTTTCACCTAAAAAATCAATACCACAGATCTCCCACTGTAACAAGGCTTATCACAGTCCCGAGCCAAACCCTTGACCACAAAGGCATCCCCATGAAGCCAACAAAGATTTGATACCAAATATATATTTTAACCTTGTACAATATTTACTGCAATCAAATTTTCAGTAAAAGAACATAAAAGATACAATGGCAAATGCAAACATTGCACAGAGATTTTTCCCCTAGAAACCCAAACCAGTAAAACCAACATATTCTATATTCATTCATCATGATACATTTTTTACAATACAATATACATATAGGATCCAACGACATCCAAAACCCTAACCCAATGACCTGGATTAGTCAACAACCCTAATTCCTTAACCAAAAATAGAAAACCATCTGCAAAAAACCATGTGCCGAAAAACCAGCTAAATATGTGACATGTTTCGAGGTAGAATTTTTTTTTTCGAGGGCACTGCCCCTGAACCCCCACATAGGGGGCTTCGCCCCCCCACCCCCCCCCTCAAACCCCCATGTGCGCCTGTATCAACATAGACACTACTGCTCGTGCAAAGAATATAACACATACCCAACAGTTTATAGACTTCCTTTGAACAAGAGAATGAGACATATGGATAACTCAGGCAACACATAGTTGATGATAAAACTTCGTGATGCAGGAGGCATCAAAAAACTCTTCATAGGGACCGGAAGAATAACCAGTTAGAGGATTAAACTCTAAGTAACGAGCTCAACTTCCTTAGGTCATGCTAAACCCAAACTTTGGATGATAATGGACTCAAAATTTTGTGCTCTATTCAAAGGTGACACGACTGCTACCGATATGAGATAACATTCTTTTCCCGCCCATATTTTTTTGTTTTTTCATAAGCAAATAAATTTTATGATACAAGGGAGGAAATGAGTGTTGCGAGTAAGAAACTAGCTCCAAACAATGGAACATACCTATGATCAATGCAAGGAAGTGCATGCGAGGCATGGACACTCGGGGGAATGTTTCCTCTTAGGGTACGAGGTGTCAAGTTGCAAAGGATATAAACAAGGCTTTGTTGGCTAGTGATGAAAATTATTGAGGTACAAGGCTTATAACGAGAAAGTGGGAATTGGAAATAGGATCAATACTGCAAGAAGAAGGATGAATGAAATTACAAATTAACTCCAAATAATGTCATTTTTCGTAGATTTAGCCCCTAAGCCCAAAAAAGTATAAAATAATACCCATGAGAACTCTTCTAGCCAATGTTGACTAGAGTATTCCTTTTTCGTAAGCAATCTACTTGGTCTAAAAAAGGGTTAAACTTACACCAAATAGATGTCCTTTCAAATCCGTTTAATGAGTGTGAAAGAGACAAGTTCACTCGACAATCTTTTCATATTTTTAGAGAGTCAAAAAAGAGCTTAACTGAGACTTGGGGGGAGTCCCATAGGTAAAAGTCAAAATGCTTGTGAGTAATAATATGGGGTTCGAACACAAAGTCATATTGGAACTATAAAGAACTCCCAGTCCTATCGAATAACTTTTGCATGGGCACCAAATGGCACAAAGGTTCTAACTAGGGCACCCATGTTTGGTAAGCCTCTACCACTTAATAACGACACTTCTAGCAGCAGTAAGAAGGTTTCGTGTCGCTAATATATGGGTTTGTACCTAAGGCGTATGGATCACAGTCATAGGACAATGCAATAATGAAAAATAGAGTGACAACCTATCCTATATGTTGGTTAAAGAAAATACATGTTGAAGTCACGAACGAGTAGTATGATGCTAGAAACCGCACAAAACCCAGAAAAAACCACCAAACCCAATTCTTTCCACTATACTATTAGTCCACGAGGTCAAAAATTAGCATAAACTATATAGAGTGGGTAAAAAAATTCTACTAATAGTAAAAATAGACCATTTTACCATACCATTTGAGTTTTTTCACCCACATAGTGCATTTTAGGCCATTTTCCCCACGATCTTCAAGTGTCGATTGCGGGATCTATGATCAAAAAAATTAGCAACCGTCTGGACCAAGTAAGTACCCTTCCCCTCCTCTTCATTTTTTTTGGTTCAAAATTCAAATTCAGTCCTCATTTTTTGAGTTTTAGAGGGCGCAACATGTAAACTAGGGTGTACACGGGTGATGGTTCATCGGGGCACATACATGCCTCCATGTATGTGGGAAAAACAAATCCTTCCCTCATATATTCGACTCTATAGGCGAATGTTAGCATGTTAGCTCATGTACAAGTCCATAAACAAATGTTTGGAAAAATTTAACTCAAAAAATGACTTTTCCTTTACAGGATGGTGCTTGAATGGATGGAGAGGGAGCATGAAGAGATAGATGCAGCAGTGGAAAGGAATGCAGGGGCCCAACAAGATTTAAAAAGATGTGGCCTTTATAAATTTTGGGCTCTCAAAGGAATGAGGGCTCAAGTGAGGTTACTCCAAATGCTTGTAAACTACTGGGATCCAGAGACAGAGGCATTCAATCTCGATGGGAAACCATTGAGGATCGAAGTGGATGGCATATATGTTATCACAGGATTGTCTTTTCGAGGCGAGGTAGTGAATCTCAAGGCCCGGGGGGCTAGGGGTGGTATGACCATGGAGGATTACATTGCAACCCACTGTGTTACATACATAGATAAAGTAGAGAGCTAATTCCCAATTAGGGAAATCAAGAACCTAAGCTTGAAGATCATCGTACTTGTTCTTACACAAATCTCGGGGTTGGCCTCATTGCACCAGGAATAAAGGCCACTCATGTTCTACCCAGTGAAGTGTTTACGACCCACTTTTTATGACTGGTGTACCTTAATGCTGACTAACATGCAGAGCTAGCTGACAGATTGCAAACATGGAAGAAATAGGAGCTTCATATTTTCATCTATTATGTGTAGTTTTTTCTTTGAGCGGGTTCCAGGCTTGATCCCTAGAGTAGATATTATTTCATATGGACCACGTGATCCATCCATGTCACGGTGGACTAAAGTGATGATGCGGTTAGGAGGTGGTAGGGTGCCAACGCCCTACAATGATGAGTTCTTTTTCTGGTGGCGTCGGTAGGTCATAGCCATTGATGACTACTCTTATGTTGGGATCGATTGTAGAGGGGATCCAGTTATGCCTTTGCCACTAGGTTCCTCCTATGGTGATATTGGTAAGAAATGATTTTATATATTTCATTTTTTTGTGTTTTTTCAAAAAGAATAAAAAACACAAATATTTGTGTATGGTATCAAGTATTAACAATTGCTTTGTCATGCAGATGTAGGTCCGCGAAGACCAGATGGATTCCCATGATATCGGTGGAGGAGACAGAGAGATGAGCATGCGAGAGGATATGCAGAGAGAGTGTTGCAAAATGTGCAGGGGAACCTGTCTCGATTGATGCACAAGATCCCTATGGTTCAAGTGGAGGATCCGCAAGAGGTTATGCAGCAGTAGGTGGTGGGTGTTCCCCATGCGTGGGTGTGACTCTTTCGGCGTCTCGCAAATGCCACAACGTTCTATCATGATACACATCTAGCACCACAGGTGTAGATTCCATGGTCATATATATACCGGTCATATATGTATTTTGAGGGTGTGAGCCCCATTTTGTACTATGACACCATATTTTTTGAAAATAGGAAATACAAAAATTTTGTTCTTCAACTTTACTTATATATGTTACAATGTGTACATGCATGAATGTGTTTTCTTCACTTAGTTATGTGACAAATTCCAATCTAAAACATAATTAACATATGCATTAGATACATCATTAGAACTTCTAGGTATGTGATTATAAGTAAGAAAATCAAAGTATCGTTCCAAAAGTCATACCCGTAGGAATCATCGGAGTAGAGCAGGGTCTCACACACGGTAATTGTTGTTTAACTAACATACAACTAACTGGGAGTCCAGGCGAACCTCTAAAGACCGAAAACCATGTGAAATGGCATCACGTAATAGTTCTATAATGGCATTATAATCAACCACATTATTCATTGATGGCTCCAGAAGGACACCACCTGAAGACACCAGTTGGCCCTCAGGTGAGTAAATGACCCAAGCGGAGGAATCCATGTTTTGTGTATGACGATTGGAACCGTCTGCGAATCCTAAGTAAAATGAAGACTACATTGACATCTTCCAACCAAGGGAAAACTTGATAAGAAATCCAATGACACAAAAGAAAATATGTATATATACTAAGATACACTAGTATACAAATAGTCATGCCCAAGCTTGAGGGATCAAGTGTAATACCTTTTAAGGTAGAGCCCATTTATGGGCTTGTCTATCATATTCCCTTCATAATCTTCCAATTCACAGGATTCTTTCTCTAAAACATGTTGCATGATATAAGGACCGTGCCACATGGGGTTGAAATTGCCTACCCCCAACGGTTCTTTGGCTTGGTCATATAAGAGAACCAGGTCACCCTCAGTGTAGTGTCGATGACATACATACCTATCATATTGAACCTTAACACGTCGTTTACTTGCTTCGATAGCCATAGAGGCATCTCGACGCTTGATCCAGATTATTTTTGGCACAAAATGAGAGCGAAGATATAATAAAGAAATATATAGATATATCTCAGATATCGAATAATATAACAGAAATATATCAAAGATAAAACCATAAAAATAGAGATACAGTAATACACAATTTCTATTAATAAGCGAAATGTACAAAACTATAGAAATACAGAGTGAAAGACTCACTAGAATGGTGGCAGCTTATCTCTGAGAAGATATGTGATGGCTACTCGCATTCGCAAGAACATGATTTTACAATGAGGCTCCAAAGACCTTTTTATCACAAATAAAATCCAAAACCCTAACCCCGGAAGATGAAAAGCCAACAGTCTTGTGGACCCTGTTTTAGGTAGTTTGGTGTATCAACTTCCCGAGGGTGTAACTTTGGCATACGATCTCCGTTTGGGACACATGATAGCTCGTTTGAAATTTCTAGCTGAGGAATACACATGTTTCCATCACACTCTGGATATAGGCTACAGTGTGACTGTGTCGAGCCCTAAAAACATTGTTTAGAGCCTCAAAACGGCCCCAAAATTTTTGGATCTGAAAACTAGAAAAAAAACTGCCAAGGTGGAAGAATTTTTTTCGAGCCAGTGGAATAGGTGGGTGGCCACCAATATCCACCTGGATCAATCCTCCTTCCTTAGTAATAAATGGCATCCATTGCGTTGATATCTTGGGGGAGAGGGGGAAGAGTTTGTTGAACCTGAACCTTGGTGAGTTGCTTGCCTTGCTGGAGAAGTTGTTTTACTTATTTTGTTGAAGGCTGTCATGAACCAATTGTTGGTGGGGTTGAGTTTGTTCAACCAATTGGGATAAATGAGATGAATGTGTGCAGAATGAATATTTTCACTTTTGTGCAACCTTGTTGACCTGCTTATGTTGGATATAATGTGCTTTGGATGAGGTTGTAGTGTTTGCAGTGTCCTTATGTTCACCTTTTGAACATATTGTGAAGAAGTTGAATTTTGCAGTATGAGATACTACCTTGCGACATAGTTTAGGTGGGACAATGGTTGGAACTACCTCTGGTATTATGTAGAGATGACCCCCTAGAGTAACAATGACACTACGGGGTCAAGACTCATAAACAACATGGTGCTTCCACATATATGGATGGCCCAAGAGAAAATCATAGACATACAGTGGGGAAACATCACATAATACCTCATCCTTGAAGGGTTGGATGTCGTATGACAATCGACGTTTTTGGTTGACACAGAGATCTCGTCCCTGGCGAATCCACCCAATGTTGTATGGATGCAGGTGTGGTGTTGTCACCAATGCCAACTGTTTGATGACCTCTGCTGAGATGAGTTTCTTCCGGCTTCCGCTATCAACAATAAAAAGCAACGGGGTCCCCTTCACCCACATATGTGAATGAAAAAGGTGCTCCCCCTCTTCAGTATTTGTTGGTTCTTTTGGTTGAATTTTTTTGGTCATGAAAATAATAGTGGGGTTTGCATCGATGATCTTTCTTCTATCAGTATTTTTTGAATCAGATTCTGAATCAGGGTTCGGTTCCTTGTCTTTGATCTCAGCCATCTTGTGGATTGGGTCAGGATTTTCCAAACCTACAAGTTGTATGATAACATTTTTGTGTTGTTTCCAGCGAGGATTTTGAATCCTCTTTCAATCCCTAACGACACTTTGGCAAGCTATCCCAAATCCTTTCCCTAGTTTTCCTAGCGACTCCACCTGAGGGAAG
Source organism: Picea sitchensis (assembly GCA_010110895.2). Lineage (NCBI taxonomy): Eukaryota > Viridiplantae > Streptophyta > Pinopsida > Pinales > Pinaceae > Picea > Picea sitchensis. The sequence goes on along the minus strand of SNQJ01S0002750.1, from coordinate 498,703 downwards.
TTCCTTTTCCCTTTTTCTTTGATAAATTTTCTAGGTTCATATGGAGACTCCGCAACCTAAGAACCCACTTTTCACTGATAACCCTATCCATCTTTTGAACCATGGAGGTGTATGATAAATACTTGTTGAAAGCATGGGATGATATCCCAAAATTTGATGGTAATCCATGTTCATTCGTTACACATGTTGTCAATTTTTTTGAATTCATTCGTTGGTATCAAATAAACAAGAAAGGCTTGGATGCAATCGTTCTTTCTATACATGAATAGAAACAAGTAGATTCGGTCAAGCATACCGGCATTCCATAGGACTTCGTCATCTTTGTCCGAGAATTTCTCAAGCATTATGGACCAAAGTCTCAACAATTTGAAGATACTATTCACAACCTTGAGGATGTTTTTCAGGAAAGGATGCTTCCTTTGGAGATGATTGAGATTTTAAAATCTATTCCCTCTGAAGAGCATCTCTATAGAGAGGAAGAATCCAATGTAGTACAGGATCTTGACAAAACATCACCTACCGAAGGACAAGTCTACAACGACGAGAAGAACGAGAGTTTTCCTTTTTGGAAAAAACAAACAAAGCACTTTACATTAAGGATCAAGCCCGTTTGATGAAGAGGAGATGGAGGGGCATGTCCATGAAGAGGAAGAAAAATTTGGATGAGGTGTGACATGTTGAGAAACCTTATGAGACATCGTTATCTTTTCTCCCGCTTGATGAAGGTGAATTTGTCCAGCCTTGCCTTCCCCCGACACATGAATTTGAAGAAGCAATTAGTCTCAATGATGAAGAATCTAAAGATCCAATTTATTCGCCCTAACTTTTGTTCTCCCTACACATGAAGACAAAGAGATGGTCAACTCCAATCATGTTATCGCGCAAAATGTAGGTTTGGCAAAGCTCGACCCAATCCACTAGATGGTGATAATGGTGGGAGAGTTTACCCACTATCACCTTAGATAAACCCTCCCCTTGCTTTAGTGAAGGAAGAATCCAGCACAAAGGGGGAGTCCCAGGTGACCCTAGGAGGGATGTGATATGGAAAGTGATACTTATGAAGAGATTCCCCTACAGATCAAGTTGCTATGTGGAGAGTATCTTGACAACGACCTTTCGGAGATGGTTTATGGTTACCAAGAGTTTGGGTACCTGCGGAAGATGGTTGTACCTGCCCGAGACACAAGAAAAGACAAGATACAAGCTTAAAAATCCAATGGACAAGAAAGTTAATCTTGATGTCCCTATTTGTAGCAGTCAACAAAAATATATATCAGCAAGTAAATGATAGTTTAAAGCTACTAAATAAGATGCTAAAAGTCTAGTAAATGATGCAAGAGATAAGCTAGCAAGTACTAGTATAACTCAAGTATGAAAGCATAAGATTTTAGCAACAAAACAAGGTTGTTATAAAAAAGTATTTCAGAGATATATTACCAGCCTTATGGTTGTAGCAAACTATTGCTACAGCAGAAAATTTCAACCCACAAAAATTACAAGTAAACCACCCAAAAAGTATGTTGAGACTAGTAGATTATTATGGAAGCTTGCTAGCAAATTTTGACGGTTGAAATGCAAGTTATGAATCAAAAAGAGAGTGATTTGATGCAGCCCTAATGGTTGTAGATTTATTTTAGCTATAGCTCCAAGAGAACTAAGTAGACCAAGACGTCGTAGGGGCTTTAGCAACCTCAAAGCATCAACAATAAACTCCAACTTGAACAATATCAATATCTCACTAAATTACATTTACCAAAGCAAACAATTTATTTCTCCAATTCAAACTTCATATTAGTGCCTTTAAAATTGGGTGAATGGAGTCTTGAAAGTATGAGTTATATCAACAAAATCCCTAGGGGTGTAAACCCTCTTACTCCCTAGGGTATGCAAATCAAACTAAGGTAAAACAAGGAGGGTTTACACCCTTGTACTCCTCCTAGAAACCTTACAATAAAAGAATTGTAAACTAGAAAATGAGATGAATCTTAATGGAGGGTGTATGCACTTATACTCCTCCTAGGGTTTCAACCAACAATAACTATGAAATAAGCAAGAAGAATAAACAATTGTATATTTTCCTTACTAATTCCAAGAGAGATGCAAGAAAAAAACCTAGTTCACCAAGCAAACTACCATTCATAAGCAAGACAAGAAGTCTCCAAGAGGTGTGCACCACCTTAGCTCAATAATTCACCAAGAGAGATCACCACAAATAATTTGAACAATAGAGAGATGCTAAAATTCCCAAGTAGGGTGCAAATTTCAGCCACTACTCTTCTCACAATGGGAGAGCTATGTTGTAAAAATGAAATGAAATGATCTCTATTTATACAAATCCTACTACAAGTGTTTGTCCACTTAAGTTTAGGGTAAACCAAAAATTAAGGGGACAACAACCCTTACTTTTCCCCTTTACAATATAAAATTCAAATTTAACCCTAAAATGCACATAAGAAACCCTAAAGAAGCATGACGTCACCCCTTTAGGGCAATGTTTTGAAACCTTTAGCAAATAATTGAGATTGGAGATGAAATGTTCGGCCTCCAAAGGCCTCCCTCTCAAGAGCTAGGGTCCTCAAGGTTCCCCTCTCCATCCAAAGATGCCAAGTGTCAAGAAACAACACCATCACCACAAGACCTAGCCCTAGGGTGACATCAACCTCCTCAAAAGTGACATTTTATCCTCAAGAGAAAATCGTTGGGTTGGATAAAGGTTGGTTTATGTCCTACATGGTATATCCTCATGCCTCTAAATGATAGTATCGTCGTCTGGTGTGTGGGCCATGGTATCCAACCTATGGGCTTCAAACCCCAAGTAAGCCCAAGCTAGGCTTGTTCTTCCAAATATGTCCACCAACTAGGTCCTACAAAGATAATGAATGTACCCTCCAATGATCTCAAGACAAATGCATCATGATAAGTAAATCAAATCAATAAAAGAGTCATCTAATCATGTATATCCAAACTACCTCGTCAAAATAAACAAGTGCTCAAAGACCCTATGCAATCTGCCAAGTTTAGGAATGGGAGGTTTGACAAGCGACCTATTGGGTGAATCCTACCTCAAATTTAGGAGTGTTTCCCAAGTTTACCCCTCTCTAATACATGTGGAAAAAGTGACATGGATGGGGGAAAGACTCTTAGGAATGGGGTTCATGACATACAAGGGACTGTAGGTTCTCATTTATGGTTGCCTTTGTAGAGGGTGTGTTGCACCTTCGTTTTCAATGCAACCTTTTTCCAAGCCCATTTATTGCCTTTTTTTCTTTTTTAATGTTTCCAAGTTGAAGCCAAGGTGGGGATTCTACCTAAGCATGAAAAAGAGTGCCCACCTTGACTCTAACTTGGTCACATCATGCTTCCAAAAGTTGAAATCATGTGTGGGGCTTCTACCTAAGCATGAAAAGCAGTGCCCACACATGCTCTACCTTTATTAGTTGCAAGTTTAATTTTCTAAGATCTTGGGGAGTATAAGGGCATACAACCCCATTAATCCTATCATAATTGTCTTGAATAATTTTTGTACAAAGGGTTACTAGGAGGAGTAAAGGGCTTACACCCTCCTAGTTTTTTCCTAGCTAGTCTTGCTTGCCTTAGGGAGCAAAAGGGATTACACCCATAAGGAAGTAGCATAACTAGCTCATTCATTAAAAGACTCCATAACCCAATAGATTTAGGCACTAATATATTGTATTGGAGAAATAAAAATCATTGCATTGGTATACGTGAAATTATGATATATCGAAATTGTCTTAATTGGAATTTTTTCTAGGAAATCAAAAGATGGGAACTTTGCTCAATAGTTCTAAGCCAATCATTCTAGTAAATCAAAGATGTGAACTCTGCTCTCTTTTTGGGTGACTCCTCGTAACAAAAAACACAATTATGTAGACAAGAAAATCTTCTAGAATTCATAAATATATTCCACACCAAAAACTAGGATATTGTTAGTCAAATTGGGAGGAAAGGTAAATATGATGGACACTAGATAGTGATCTTGAAAAACAAGAGATACCTAGCCACCAACAATAAATCAAGTGGTAGATAATCTTCTAGAAGCATAACTATAGAAAAGAGAGATCAAAGTTAAGGACAATGATGATAAACTTAGAAGGGGACAAAGAGGAAGAGGGAATTTCTCAATCAAAGAAACATATAAAATGGAAGCAACACACATCACATGGGAAAAAGAGAGGAACTAGAAGTAGGTTTGGAATCTGGGAACATGGTCAAAATTATCCACCTTCCTCTGGTTTCTCACCAAGAGGGGAGTTTTGACTTGGGATAAACTACAAAGAAGAGGTTTTGAGGGCCCAGTGTCTCTGATTCATGTGTAGACAAAAGGCAGAAATAGTGGATCACCACTTCAACTAACGTAACTAGGATGATCTCATATGGGATAGATGTGCCCTAAATTTCAAGCAAACAAATAAAAGAAGACAAGACATTCAGGCAACTTTAAAAGAGTGGAATTCCACTCCTTTCATAAACCCAATATTAAACAACGTATAACAACTAGCTCTAGGATTCCTTTGGTTGTCAATTTGGAAGGAACACAATTGCTCATATTCAAGGGGGAATAAAGGAGCATAGAGGTGTTATGGGCTAAGATCTCCCAGAATATAAAAGAAATCATATTATCAATGGCATGGGCACCAAAAAGTAAAAAGAGATAAGATAAAGAACAAATAATTCTCCATCTTGGGGGCATTGAATCAGGTGAGATCTCATAAAAACTTAAATCATCCTCTCCTCAAGACAAACTTCTGGAAACGTGGTCCCCACCAACCTTGGACTTCATAAAACTCAATTTTGATGGGGCCTCAAAAAAAAACCCTAGCCCCTCGAGTATAGGGAGAGATTTAAAATATGCCTCAAGAGTTATTCTTAGAGTATTTTGTGGGTCCCTAGGGGAAAATACAAACAATTCAGTTAAATTCGCAATGATGGAAAAAGGCCTTTGTATAGCAACTACACAAGGATATTATAAGGCTTATAGTAGAGAGAGACTCTTATTCTGATAAATTATCTTAAACTATCGCTAAATGGAACCCCTTTAGACAAGTTGACCCATAATTGGAGGCTCTCTTCAATATTGGAAGCAATAACCAATTGCATTTGCTTACATCCATGTGCTCATCCCTCTTCATTTCAAATATGAAGAAAACAATTTAGCGAATCGACTAGCTAAAGAAGGTGTGTTAATGGCCAATAAAGAGCTAGATATTAATTGGGTCAACATGGAAGCAAACTCTCTCAAGGATTCTTGCAGCACCATCAATGATATAAATGGATATACCCAATATAGGGTGTGAGGGATGAGAGGCACGAAGGTGCTGGAAGCATGTGCCTGCAGACTACAAGTGGCATCATATCAAAACGATCTAATATGCACTTTGTCAAAGAGAAATTATTTTTGTCATCAATATTGAAAAGAAAAATCACCCTACTTGACCAAAGAAAGAAAGAGAAACAAGATTATACATTTTACATTTTGTATGAGAAATGAAAAAATGTGGAAATACAAATAAGGGAAGAATTCAAAAACTTGGCTTTTTACTCCACACTGAATGTGACGATGTGGGAATGCAAGGACTCTGCCATGAGGAGAAATAGCAACAAGACTCTCTGCATTTTGCACTTTGCATGCGGAATGCAGAATGAAAAAAAAACAAATAAAGGAAGAACAACTTGGAAACTTGACTCCACACTCCACGTTGGATGCAACGATTGCAAAGACGACCATGGGAAGAAAGAGCAACAAGATTCTCCACATTCTGCATTCCAGATGCGAAAAGCGAAAAATGTAGAAACAAAAATAAGGGAAGTGTTATCACACAAGTTGTAGATTGGGAAAAGCCCGACCCAACCACAAAATGACAACAACTAAGAGAACACCTACGCACTTTTTTGTTGGAATACTGAGAGGGGGGGTGAATCAATATGAGCACTTTATACCACTTTTAACCACAATGTATATACTTTCACTTTATCAACAATGTTCAACAGTTTATCATTAATGTATCATCTATGATTGCATTCAACATATATATCATAAAAAGCATAACATCCACATTAGATCAAGAAAACAGTACACCAGTATTTACGTGGAAACCCAAATGGGAGAAAACCACGGAATGATTCCTTATATATATCAAGAACACATTCATAGGAATCACCAACTTCCCAATTCTCCAGCTGCAACTGGAAGGAGGATACAACCCCCTATTTACAGGCTCCAACCTAAAGGAAGCTACAACTCCTTGAATTCTCTGGATCCAACTAGAAGGAGGCTACAATCCCCTGGGTTCTCCGGCTCCAACCAGAAGGTGGCTACAACCACCTAGTTATCAGGATCCAACCTGAAGGAAGATCCAACTCCCTAATTCTCCGGCTCCAACCAGAAGGAGGCTACAACCCCCTTTCCTCACCTCGTCCTGCCACCCTAAAATATAAGTGTAGACCAACTGTCACTACCACAATCACTGCCACTATCACTATCACTGTCATTGTCACATCAACCCATAACCTATCAACCTGTCACTGTCAACCTGTCCAACCTATCATTGTCACCAATGCTCAACCAGATCCTCTCACGTGGATCATATACCAAGGACACCTCTCAACTAGATGTCCAACATCACCAACACATGCCTCTACCAAGCATGTACCAATATCACCAACATACCATCACAGGGTATGTGTCTCAACCATGTACTAAAGAATGTACCAAACCATCAACATGTACCATACCAATCATCAACCGTGTACCACAACCTTTACCACAACAAGTGCATCAACCATGCACCAACACCTATACCAAACCGTGCATCAACCATGCACCTCAACCTGTACCAAATTGTGCATCAACCATGTATACCAACCATGTACATGCACATCAACACCATACCATGTTTGAACCATGCACATCAACCATGTACATCAACACTTGTACCATACCATGTATCGTATACCATATACCATGTAATGTTTCTCAACCATATACCATATCATATACCAAATACCATAAGATATCATCAATGAAATGCCTCAACCATATGCCAAGAATATGTGCTAAATGTGTACCAAGCATGTATATAAATCACCAACAAGTGTCTCATACATATACCAAAATGTATCTCAAACAATGTGCTCAATACCCAATATGCTCCTCAAACCATGTGCCTCAACAATATACCATATCACTCATGATATGTCTCAATCATGCCATAAACCATAACATCATCAACATATAACCCTCAAAGAATGCATATAAACATACATGTAAATCTATAATAGACCTGGTGTATGTGATCATATACCTACAGACCTTCATCAACTTCAGCAACAAGAGAATAGCATCTTCATCAAACTTTACCTTAGTCTCACAGGACTAGTTTTTGGATTAGTCACAAACCCTAACTTTCAATAAGAATAATTGTGTGCCTGTAATGAATAAAGGTTTAAAAATCGTACAAAATATTCTTCAATATCTTCTCTACAATTCCTTCAGGTTTTACTACTTGGAACCTCCTAGAAAAGCAGTTATATAAAAAATGGCAGACCTTGTTGAATTATGGCATATTCTAGAGAGCGAACTTGTATAGCATCCCACACACATAATATTTGATATATGGATCAAAAAATAGTATACCACATACTAAGGAATGTAATAAATCCAATTCATTTTGTCTCACTGAATTTGGATCTTATTTGAATAAGTTATGATTGTTTTACCTAGAACACATGTTTGAGACTAGTTTCAAGACTAACCAAAAACCCTATATTCCACAGAATTTATCTCCAAAAACAAAATGACCCAGAAGCTGAAATTTCTACCACAAGTACCTTGATATGTTGACTCAAGATCCTCCAGTTTTCACTATTGGAATCATTCTAAGAAAAACTTTATAGTGAAAATGATAAGATGACATGTAAATGATATACCTCACAAGACTTCATCCTCACAAGACTTCATCCTCCCTTGGAATTCCATCATTCTTTATTTCATCTTCCCTCTAAAAAACGTCTCATATATCCTTGGTTACCTCATAAAAGAATCACTTGATCACTTAGATAGATATTCAATTTAATTATGTGTATATATCATGTGCTTATGAGAGACTTTTTGAGGTGTATTTATAGTTTTTTTAAGTAACATTTTTCCTTAACTTTAGGACCTCTTTCCTTAACTTTAGGGCTTCTTGAAATTTCTTGTTACAACCACTTTACCCTTTCATTAAAGACTTGTAACAAACTAGGGGATTCTTGACCATTCTTCAGGGCTTCCAACTTCACAAATCCATATCTCCCTAACCGTGAGGAACCATGTGGCATTTCACATATCACCAAAAATGGCACGATGAGTGTTGTTCATCTATGATAGTCTTACCTGCAATTTCATTTTCCTTCATGTCCATACTCCTTAATAAACTTTGGGTCCCATAACCATGCCTTTGGGGCTACATGTAGACTACATCAAATGTACCCAACTAACTCACCATCATTCTCGATCATACAAGTGTCAATCAACTATCCAACATCTTTGGACCTCTCCAAGGGTTGACATCAATGAAAACCAACTGTCTAAACCAACTTTCCAACAATATCCCCCTTTGGCATTAGTGGCAACACCAGCATTGATGGAAATACTTATACATGGCAACACTCATGCTCATGCTCCCCCTTGTAATCATCACTCCTCGTCAATGTTTCTATCTCTCCCCCTTTGACATCAATGGAAAAGGGTATCTCCCCTTGGGGATGCTCCCCATGTATTCATGCTTTTGTTCTTTCTCTTCATCTTTGACCAAAGGTTAACTCCCCCTGTCGATATGTCGCCTCTTGATATTGTACCCAATCTAACCAATCGTGGGCAAAATAATAGTTCCCCCTGTGGGTATGTCTCCATGTCTGTATGCTACTAATATTCCTTTCTAGATCTCTCTCTCTCATGATTTTTCTTCCCTTAATTTTTTTTGTAGGATCTAGATCAATGTATGGCTACTTGTATATGTTTCCTTTCCTATCTTCTAGTGTTGTTTATTGTCCATTGGTTCTTCCTCTTGAATTTCACTAACATATATAAAAAAACATTCAAAATTTGATTTCTTCATTTACTTGTCATGTTCACTTGACCATATTGTTCAACAATGTCATTCTGATGATATAGCTTCTATTAACGGTTTCTCTTTCCCTGTTTTGTTGTTCATTTCACTACTTTCCTTTCTATGACCAACTAATTCCAATTGATTCCACTTATTCCAATTTTGAATATACTTCTATGCATCTGACCCATGTTTCTTGTACCTGTTAAGAATCTCACGGATCCATCTCTGTCCATATGTCACAAAATTTTCCATAGCCCTGCTACTCAGATGTCCACAATGTTGACCCATCTGTCACTATACTATATGGTTGCAATTGATCATCGCATATCAAATGTGTCCACTTCTCTGATCTATCTACTCATCAAACTCTTCATGTGTGGAGCAACCTGTATTGAAGATATCCCTTCCTGAATACATACGTGCAATATAATCATGAACCTTTGTCTATGTAATTGTCGATCGATACATGTGTGGGAACACTACTTCTCAACTGATCAATCTCTTATTATGTACTTATGTTATATAACTGTTATGACTTTGTCTCTGCAAATACTTCAACCTGCTCGAAGGATAGCTATATGATTTGTAGTAGCTATTGCACTGACTCCTTGTTGTTTAACATACATATTTACTAGGAGTCTCCAAGCCGGATGGCTCAGAAAAGTACCCACTATGATGTGGAGTAATCTTCATTTTTCCTTTGTAGACTCATCATCTCTCTGAACTTTGACTTTGTCCTTTCTTCCTGTCAATTCATCTCGGACAACAATTCCTGAAAGTACAATCTCTTGAACATGTTCCTTATTCATCTATTCTTCTGGTTTTTCATTTCTTCTTCAAACCTTCTTGTATCTGACCATTTCCTTTTTCCATGTAGATTTGTCTTCATCTCATACTATTGTTGATCCTGTGATCTTTGGGACTTGGTCATTATTCACCTGTTCTTCTTGTTTTTTTTTCCATACTCTCTTATATCTGATATCAGTTTTCTCTTACATGGAATTATCGATCATGCTTCTACAATCACAAGCTATGTGTCCATGGTTATGACATTTGTAACATTCAATGTTATATGAGGCCACATAAAAATTTCTTGCTTGAAAATGTCTTCCATAAGCCCTGCAATCTACAACCTTATGTCCAAAGTTAGTACAATAAAAACAATGACCATAAAATAAATTTACATACCTGGGAGTGAATGATCTTCTTTATTAGTAGTCCTTCTGAATTCCTACCTTGGTTGATCGTGATCTTCTCTTCAATGGATCTCTTCATCATGGTTGAAGTTTCTTTGTTTCCTGAATGTGGTAGGTATTGTTGAAGATGTGTCTCTATTACACTCATTCATCTTTGATTCTTGTTGACCATGATTCCTTCCTTTGAGTACTTCTGCATAACTCTTACTATTTTCTTCATTCTTCTTTTCTGGAAACCTGGAATGCTCATCTTCATTCATTACTGTTGATGTGGATGTTTCTTTCTCTTCAACGTTCTTGCTAAGCTTGACGATTTTACTTCTCAATGTGACAAATTCTTCTTCAATCTTCTCGACCTCTTCTTCTTTCTTCATAATCTGAATCTTCATGATTTCTTTCAAGTTCGTTTTTCTTCTTCAAGTTGGATCTTCAAGGAGATGATTTCATTTTCAAGATTTATTTCTTCTTGACCAAATTCTTCTCCAAGTTGATTTAAGTCTTTAGTTTTTTCCTTAAGATGGTCTGTCAAAATATTCTCTCTCTTTTTTGCTAACTTTCTTTCGGTTTCCAAACATTGCTTCTCTTTCATTGCTTCATTTCTTAGTGCTTCTATTTTGGCTTCCAAACACTGTTTCTCTTCCATCTAGCTTTTGAATGTTTCTTCAATCTTTATGGCTTCTTCTAGCTGAGATTTTAGTTTCACGATGACCTGTTGGGCTTCTTCGAAAATTTCTTGAAAATTATTATTGACTAATTATTCCTCAAGTGACTGGTTCTTATTCCTTTCTTTTGTTCGTTCATCTAGAGAATTGATTGATTTTTCTTCAAGATCCTTTTATTTTTCATTCTTCAAATAAGGGAATTCAATTTCAAGATGTATGCACTCTTCACAAGTAAAGCAAAAGAACTCACTTATGTTGACTTCGAACTCTTCTTATTCTAAATTTGTCTGGCCTGATGAGCATTTTTCTTCTTGTTTTGTACCTGCATCTTCTTTAGCATTATCTAGCTCTGTGTTGGGAGATTCCTCAAAGTAGAGATTATGTAGCGTATCCCAAATTTTTTTAGTTGATGAACACTTTCCCACTTTGTCCTTTACTGAATCAGACAATCCTTCCAGGATAAAATCCATTGTTATTTTGTTGTTCCTTTTCAATTCCTTCTTGGCTGCAGTCTTTGGTTTCTTTGTAGCATTGTATCCTGTAACAACTGAGTGTCAAACATCATATCTTTGAGCCTGTAAAAATACCTTCATCCTGCAACTCCACAATTCATACTTCAAACCCTTTTGACCATTGAACATTGGTGCTCCATTCATATTGTACCCCATGATCTACCTTCAGTGCTTAAAATGTTTTCTTGAAGGAACATTGCTCTGATACCAATAACAAGACTCTCTGCATTCTGCACTTTGCATGCAGAATGCAGAATGAAAAAAAGAAAATAAAGGAAGAACAACTTGGAAACTTGACTCCACAATCCACGTTGGATGTGATGATTGCAAAGATGACCATGAGAAGAAATCACAACAATATTCTCAACATTCTACATTCCACATGCAAAAAGTGAAAATGTAGAAACTCAAATAAGAGAAGTGTTATCGCACAAGTTGTAGGTTGGGAAAATCCCAACCCAACCACAAAATGGAAACAACTAAGAGAACACCTACCCATTGTCACCTTAGGCAAGTATTCCCGTCACTTTAGAGATGAAGTAATCACCTCAAGGGGGGAATCCCGGTGACCCTAGGGGGAAATGAGACAGAAAGTGGTATGATGGAAGTGTAGCCCCTATAGGTCAAGATACTAAGTGAGGAAATTCTTGGGAAAGAGTATTGGTGGTAGACAATGGTTGCAGAGGTATGAGTACCTGCAAAGGGTGAATTGTACCTGCCCGAGATACAAGGAAAGTTAAGTATGCACGTAATGTGTTAGGTGGAAAAGCAAGTTAAGCTTGTTGTCCCTAGTTGCAGTAGTAAACATTAATAATATCAGCAAAAAAAATATAGTAATATTTGCAAATAAAGATGCTAAAAGTCTAGTTAAATAAGCAAGAGACAAGCTAGTAAATACTAGTTTAACCCAATAATGAAAGAGAAAGACTGTAGCATGAAACAAGGTTGAAATGAAATAGTATTGCAGAGATAATATTGCAACCTTATGGATGTAGCATTCAATTTGTTACAGCCAAGAAATAAACCATCAAAACTTGCCAACAATCCACCCAAAAAGTGCGCTAGGGCTAGTAGATTATAGGGGCAAACTTTTAGCAACTTTAGACAATTGGTTTGAGAGCTAATTATAAACTTGTATTAGGGTTTCTGCATCCCTAATGCTCGTAGATAAAATTTTGTAATAACAGAAAGAAGCACTTAGCCAAATATGAAGCCCCAGTGACTCAACCAAGCATATTAGGCATAGAATTGATTCCAATTTAGACAACCTCAAAATCTTGATATTTCATGTTAACCAATGCAAGATTTTATTTCTCCAATGCAGTTATGTTTAGTGCCTTTAGCTATTGGGCTATGGATTCAAGTAAATAAAGAGCTAACAATGCTATCTCCTTGGGGGTGTAAACCCACTTACTCCCTAAGCCAAACAAATGTTAACTAGGAGATACTAGGAGGGTGTAAGCCCTCTTACTTCTCCTAGTAAAACCTTGTGCAAAAAATAAATTCTAGAAAAAAATGATAGATAATGGTGGGGTTGTAAATCCTTATACTCCCCAAGAAATCTAGCAAATCAAACTTGCAACCAAGCAATGAAGCATCAACAAGATAAATCCTTACCTAGTCCAAGAAATGACAAGATAAACCTTCTCTTACCAAGATAAATCCACCACAAATGTAAAATAAAATCTCTAAGAGAGGTAGCGCACTACTTCTTCCACCAATAGCATGAAAAAACCAAAATAAGAGCACAAGAGAGAAGAAATTTCCCAAAGAGGACACAAATTTCAGCTAGGAAGGCTTCTCACAATGGGAGAGTTATGATAAAAATGAGATACAAATGATATCTATTTATACAAAGTGTATTAAACATAGTTTGTCCACTTAAGTTAGGGTAAACACAAAATAAGGGGACAACAACCCTTAGTTTTCCCCTTTACACAAATAATAATATATAATTCATACTTCTGCACATGAAAGAAACCCTAAAACATGATGTCAAGCTCCAAGAAGGTGATGTTTTGGTACTTTAAGTCAATTCATTGAGTTGGAGATGGGTGGGATAAGCCTCCAAAGGACAAGTGTCCCCGATCCAAGCCATTTCTTCCACGATCCTGAGTTATTTCCTCCAAAATGTGCCAAGTGTCCTCAAACACGACAAAACCCTAGCCCTACTATGACGTCAAGCTCCAAGAAGGTGACATTTTGCCTCCTTCAAGCAAAATGTTTGGGTGGTGGGGGATAGGTTAGGTCCTCCATGATGTCATATAAGCCTCCAAAGGCATGCCTTCGTGATCCAACATGTGGTCCCTTGGCATCCAACTGTGGGCTTCAAGCCCCATGGAAGCCCAAGCTATGCTTGTTCCTCCAAAATTGTCCACCAGTTGCGTCCTGCAAAGACAAATGGATACGCCCTCCAAGGATCTCAAGTCAAAGCATCATGATGAGTAAATCAAATCAATACAAGAGCCATCTAAGAAAGCAAATCCAAACCACCTCATCAAAATAAACTAATGGTCAAAGACCCTATGTAATTTTCCAAGTTTAGGTATTGGAGGGTTGATAAAATGACCTATTGGGTGAATCATTCCTCAAGTTTACGGGTGTTTCCCGAGGGGACCTCCTTCTAAGTCATGTGGATGATGTGTCATGGATGAGGGGAAGACTTTTGGGCACGGGGTTCATGACATACAAGGGTTTGTAGTGTCTCATTTATTGGTTCCTTTGTAGAGGGTGCGTTGCACCTTCGTTTTCAATGCATCATTTTTCCAAACCTATTTAATGACATTAATTAATTAGAAATCCAAAACCTTGGGTACTCTTTATTGGTGAATCGATTAGCTTGGGGAAGTACCACAAGGCCACTTGAAGCTAGAGGCACACAGAGTGCCATATGCAAGGAAAGAAAGGGACATCGCATTAGTGTACACACCTCAACAACTGGGAACATTTATTTAATGTTATTTTGCTTTTACAGGTCTTTGATTTTTTAGGAGAAACATTTCATTGCTCTCAAGACCTCTTTGGGAAAGCATCTGGAAAGTTCATGAGTAGGATTTTATCTTTTTCCAACTATATCCCCTCTAGTCCTTCAGCCCCTTCTTCCCATGAAATGAGGGACAACCCCTTCTTGGATCAGTACACTCGAAAATCCCAAAAGATAAGGAGATGAGGGGATGAATTGTGGAAAGTGATAAGTATGGTCGGGAATGGCACGATGACTCATCAAAAGTACCTCCCAGTAGCAGTCATATCCCTAAGGGTGACCCACTTACTAGGGTGCAATGTCAACCACCAAAGTGAAACAAGGAAAAGAGCATAATGTCCAAGCAAACGTCACATAATCAAAAACAGTAATAAATGCAAAAAACTCAAATGTCTCAAATATTGAAATGAAACTCACCATAATACCTAACTTGTACCTCATGGAGCAAGATGCAATTTCTTCCAGAAGCCAACCGATGTGGTGGATACCATCGTGGTGATTTTGGAGCTGTGGTGGTGATGAGGGTCTCAGTCTTTGCAAGTGGACATTGTTGGTCAATTTGTCTCTCGATACTCCATGTCTGTAACCTGAGGGTCTCAAGACATCATCTCCTTAGTTATCCCTAGGAGTTGGGGATAACATCTGGCTCCTACTTGAGAACAAGTGCTCATCGTTGAGTGCATGAGAACTATAAATGTGTTGAACCTGCACAGAATAGATCTAGCTAGAAAATACTACACACATTTGCAGAGAGAAATTAAGAAAGAAGAAGCAAGATAGAAAGAATGGAATAATTCTCATTAACCGTATTCCACACTCAAAAGAGTGAATAATTTACAATATATATAGGATAAATGAGTAACTAATGAGCCATAGTGGTGGTCTAGATTGATCTGGACACACACCAACAGTTACAAGAGTAAACTGCCACCTAGTCTAGTCTCTCAAGCAGTTACGAGAGTGAACTGCCACCTAGCTGAGTTAACTAATCAACTAGTCTTCAGTTAACTGACTGAACAAAGAGTAGTGAGTTGGTGATGATATCAATGTTGCATGGTGACAAAACCAATGCAACATCTAAACTCAACTCAACTAGTCAAAATGAAGTGTCAACTGAAGGAGAATATTCTTCAGGTGGAACTTTCTCCCCTAAAATATAGGAGATTGGATAATGACTAATTATGACTAATAAACAAGGAATAACCTTAGGAAAAATAAATCCTAGGTGTGTGTGAAGTAAATCCAACACCCCCCCTGAACATCACTATGGTGAAAATAAAGAATGGGTCCCGGCTACGAGGCCATGTTAGGTACCCAAATACAAAAGATACACTGAACTAAACGATGAAAGAGGGAAAACCTCATGGAAACAAAACCCCCCCTCAAATTACAATGCATAAAATAAAAAATGATAAGGAACAAAGGGCAGTTGCTAAGCAACCATGTCCTTTACTCCAAGAAGACCTTGCAACTATGCAAGTTTGTTCTCTTTGAAGATTTTGTTGAATATGTAGATGTTTGCACAGATCTGATGAAGTATATGCATCATTGATATTTCCACACATATCCACTTTATCTTCTTGTAATGAATAATATCCAAATAAATTTTGGATGAAATTTTGAAAACTGTACGGTCGTTTCTGGAAAAACGCTGAAATTTTGATGAAAATAGTCTTCAATTAACTGACTGAACAAAGAGTAGTGAGTTGGTGATGATCCCAATGTTGCATGGTGACAAAACCAATGCAACATCTAAACTCAACTCAACTAGTCAAAATGAAGTGTCAACTGAAAGAGAATATTCTCCAGGTGGAAATTTCTCCCATAAAATATAGGAGACTGGATAATGACTAATTATGACCAATAAACAAGGAATAACCTTAGGAAAAATAAATCCTAGGTGTGTGTGAAGTAACTCCAACACCCCCCTGAACATCACTATGGTGAAAATAAAGAATGGGTCCTGGCTACGAGGCCATGTTAGGTACCCAAATACAAAAGATACACTGAACTAAACGAGGAAAGAGGGAAAACCTCATGGGAACAAAACGCCCCCTCAAATTACAATGCATAAAATAAAAAATGATAAGGAACAAAAGGCAGTTGCTAAGCAACCATGTCCTTTACTCCAAGAAGACCTCGCAACTGTGCAAGTTTGTGCTCTTTGAAGATTTTGTTGAAGATGTAGATGTCTGCACGGATCTGATGAAGTATATGCATCATTGATATTTCCACACATATCCACTTTATCTTCTTGTAATGAATAATATCCAAATAAATTTTGGATGAAATTTTGAAAACCGTACAGTCGTTTCTGGAAAAACGCTGAAATTTTGTTGATTTTGAAACGATCATAACTTCAGTTCCCGGAATCCGTTTTGGACGATTTGTTTTTTGAAATTGGATATTTTCCCAAGAGGAATTCAAATATCCAATTTGTTTCTGCAAATGTGGCTCAGAAAATATCATAATGGCGTCTGATGTGCACGGCTCCCTTTTTGTCTCCTAAGATGCATGCATGGTGCATGCAAAAGTGTCTACATGTGACTCCTGAGATGCATGTCATATATCTTCCACATGAATTTCAGAAAACAAATCTGAAATGGAGTAGACATCATCTTCAATTATTGGAATACAAATTTCTGTAGACACTTGTGTAGAAGACTCTTCAGAATAAGAGGCTTGATCTTTTGATGGCTTCTCTTCTGGCTCTATCTGTTCGACCTCCTGCATGAAATCTTCACAATATTCTTTATTCCCAAATAGAACCTCCAATCTGGTCCATA
>SNQJ01S0002750.1:407855-481444 GCA_010110895.2 Picea sitchensis | reverse complement strand
GAGTGAACTGCCACCTAGCTGAGTTAACTAGTCAACTAGTCTTCAGTTAACTGACTGAACAAAGAGTAGTGAGTTGGTGATGATCCCAATGTTGCATGGTGACAAAACCAATGCAACATCTAAACTCAACTCAACTAGTCAAAATGAAGTGTCAACTGAAAGAGAATATTCTCCAGGTGGAACATTCTCCCCTAAAATATAGGAGACTGGATAATGACTAATTATGACTAATAAACAAGGAATAACCTTAGGAAAAATAAATCCTAGGTGTGTGTGAAGTAACTCCAATAAGAACCGCAACATCTCCTGGTAAACATGTTCCTACAATGAAACATCACACTGTAAAATATAGGGTGGTTCTATCACCCTTCATCTATATACATCAAAATAAAAAATGAAGCTAATCTAGAAAAGAAACTTTTAGGATTTTTTCAAAAATTTCCAAACTAAACATGAAATCAATATGCAAGTAGAGAAAAATGAAATACAAAATGCATCTAAACTATCATGAGCAATCAAGATGCAAATGCAAGGAAAGCAAGATGACCTACCTGCTTACCTGGAGCCTTGGGGCCCTGAAGATCAAATTATAGGTGATTTCAGGTGAAGTCATACAACCAGTGCAACCAGTTGATCATCTCATCAAAGTATCTCCCCATGTGCTTAATTATGTAAAACAACAAAGATAATTCAAGCCTGTAATGATCATGAGCATAAATAGATATATAATCAATGATTAAATGAAACTCAGGGAGATGGGTGGGAGGGAGGAAATCTTGTTGGAAAGAAGAACCATCAGTCTGATCATCCTTCCTGAAAGTGTAGCTACAAGCCTAATCAATCCATCTCTGAACAGGACTATCCTATGTAGATGATGGCCCATCTTCATGACTGAAATTGACCATCTCCTTGTCTTCGTGTGTAGTAGGAACAGAAGTCAGGGAAGCTTCAAGTGGATCTTCAACATGATGTGTTTCATGGAAGTCTTCTTCATCATTGAAACCATATTTCTTTGCAAGGGCATGTTCTTCATCTTCGCTTGAAATGTCACTGCCCCTTGAATGTTGAGAGGAGGTAAAGGATCCCAAGAAAACCTGTTGATTTTCCAAACAAGAGGAAATGGAGTAAGGCACAACCTCGTGTCTAGAGAAAAACTCCTCTCGTACTTAGGAAACGTCACTTCTTTGTCTGCAAATCCCCACAAAAAGTCTCAATATGAAAGTACTTATGTTTGGTAGTGTGGACCTCCGAGCATAGTAGCATAATTTGAGTATGAATACGGATACGAATTTGATTCGATACGGAAACAAATTGTAACGAAAAAATCTAGTACAGATAAAATATGGAAGTAGGTTACTTATAAATTTAAAAACATGTCTTTTTCAAATTCTAAAAAAATTAAAAATATACATCAACCATTGAAGATGTTCATGTAACATTGATTATTCATTAAAAGCAACTTGAAACATATTTTAAATTTAAAACACAACATATCATATACCATTGGCTATTCGATTCTCGAGGGTGATATCGATTCTCCGCCTCCAAATTGACGAGTCCATGAATCATGATTTGAAGTATCAAGGCAGGGGAGTATATTTATAACAGTTCATAACTTCATTATAATGAATTTTCAAATATTAAAAGTCGACCACTGGTCCTTGAAGCCTGGAATTTTTAAACATTACAGGTCATTCAGCGATCCTCGGAGCCTGTATCTGTACATAGCTGAATGTTCGACGAATTCCATACGCATTTGAAATTTTCGTACAGGAAACCCCAATTCGGGCGAATTATGATACTATGCCCCACAGTGCCTCGAGTTGGCCATGACTTGGTGTCTATCAAAATATGAGCACAATGGTTGAAAATCCTCACAGAACAAATCTTCATCCCCAAAATGGTACATATCAAGGGATGACCGAAGATCGCCCGAAGTATGCTGCGACAAGTCATCCTTGAATGGGAAAAACAAATCTGTAACCATATCATCACTAGGATGCCAAACATCTTAATCATACATGCATGAAGACGAGTCCTCTGATGATGACAACTTAACCTTATTTGCTTGAGAGCTACCTTCAATGTCGTAAATGGGTCTCTATCAAAAATGAAACGACCAAAATCCCATCTACGTCTACCATCCTGTATGAAATCATCAATGTGATTGTCAACTATATCTGGGGGTTGTTCCATGATTTCACTTGTAAAATAGGAGTTTATTACTTCATCACGAAACTAGACAATTTCATCTTCTTCAAAAGGGAAAGTAGATAACAATGTCTTGTTCGGGCCTTCTACAAGAGAAACTTCATCGAAATCCTCCGGACATCTTTCTTCGTTTCCACAATCGTGGAATAAAGCATCATCAAAGTTTTCAAAAGGATTATAATTTTCCATGTTCCCCTTTTGATGTACAAGAGGAATAGAAGACTGGATGTATTCATCAAAGGGGTGGGCCAACGCAAGTGCTTCATCTTCAGAAGGATCTTCTTTCTCTTGGAAACTTTCTTCATGGATCTTTTCCTCAACCAAGTCTTCGTCATATTCAATAGAATCAAATATTTCACCATCCTGATCTTGATCTCTAAAAATTTTGCAGACATCTTTGGGCATCAAGAATGATCGATCCTGGGTTGGAAAGCCTTCCTAGTATCCATACCTTTCTGTCACAGCATTACACAGTGACTTTACTCCGAAACGGGAAATTTCAACCTCCCACGCCATGTTCAGGGTAGGCTTCCTCTTATATTTTGAAGAATAGCATTGTACTATTTCTTTCTTTGCACACAAAACTTGACCAGGAAGTCCTTCTCATGGCAGTGTTCAAGTAATTGTTCACGGAACCCATCATCTTCCTGTATGTTTTCCTTGAGGCATTTGAAACTTTCCTCATTACTATCATCCTCAATCGCTTCTTCTTTAAATGTGCTTTCATCGTATTTTAGAAGAAGTGTTTATTTCAAACCTCCAATGAATTCTAAAAGAAACGAGCATCCTTGGAGAATGTCCTCAAGGTCTTGAATAGTCTCTTCAATATTTTTATGGCCCCAATGCTTGAGGAAGTCTCGGATCAGGATTATTGAGAAAGAAATACTTTTGGGGCTACAAGAATATCTAATCCAATTTCTTTGCCCTTCGAGAGAGATGAGAGAAACAACTGTATAATCACATATTCTTGTTCTACGTTGTAGTGTATGATGAATTCAACGAACTCAGAGACATGTGCAACAACTGAGGATGGATCACCATCAAACTCATGGACATGAATCAATTGTTTCATTGGGCATTTGTTTGGATACCAATTAACATACTGAACATCCAAGGCTTTGTATGCTTCATGAAATCACCACAGAAACATCTTTCCATTACTTGGGTAAACACTTCAAGAAGTTGTCAGATGAGGTCAAAGGGTAGAAAGGGAAATGTGGGTTCTTGGAAGGTGGAGTCGCCAGATAAGCTTTAGGACAATCTTATCAAGGGTGGAAGGGGAACGTCCTTCAGGTGGAGTCGCCAGGCAAGCTAGGGAAAATGCTTTTGGGTAGCTTGCCAAAGTGTCATTAGAGTTCGGAAGAGGATTCAAAATCCTCACTGCAAACAACACTAAAATGTTATTGCACAAGTTGTAGGTTGGTCAAATCCCAACCCAATCACAAAATAGAAACAACTAAGAGAACACCTACCCACTGTCACCTTAGGCAGACATTCTTGTCACTTTAGAGATGAAGTAATGACCTCAAGGGGGGAATCATGGTGACCCTAGGGGGAAATGAGACGGAAAGTGGTATAATGAAAGTGTAGCCCCTATAGGTCAAAATACTAAGTGCGGAAATGCTTGGGAAAGAATCTTGGTGGTAGCCAATGGTTTCTGAGAGGTATGACTACCTGCAAAGGGTGATTTTCATCTGCTCAAGACACAAGGAAAGCCAAGCATGCACATAATGTGTTAGGTGGAAAAGCAAGTTAAGCTTGTTGTCCCCAATTGTAGCAGTAAACAATAATATACCTCAGCAACAAAAAGAAAGTAAGAGTTGTTAATAAAGATGCTAAAAGTCTAGTTAAATAAGCAAGAGACAAGCTAGTAAATACTAGTTTAACCCAAGAATGAAAGAGCGAGACTTTAGCATGAAACAAGACTGAAATGAAATAGTATTGCAGAGATAAAATTGCAGCCTTATGGCCGTATCATTCAAGTTGTTACAGCCAAGAAATCAAACATCAAAACTTGCCAACAATCCAACCAAAAAGTGTGCTAGGGTTAGTAGATTATAGGGGCAAACTTTTAGCAACTTTAGAGGGTTGGTTTGTGAGTTAATTAGAAAGTTGTATTAAGGTTTTTGCAGCCCTAATGGTTGTACATAAAAGTTTGTAACGGCATCAAGAAGCACTTATCCAAAGATGATGCCCTAGTGGCTCAACCAAGGATATTAGGCATAGAATTAATTCCAATTTAGACAACCTCAAAATCCCAAGATTTCACGTTAACCAATGCAAGATTTTATTTCTCCAATGCAATTAGTTTTAGTTCCTTTAGCTATTGGGCTATGGATTCAAGTAAATAAAGAGATAACAATGCTATCTTCTTGGGGGTGTAAACCCTCTTACTCTCCAAGGCAAGTGAATGCTAACTAGGAGATACTATGACGGTGTAAACCTTTTTACTTCTCCTAGTAAAACCTTTTGCAACAAATAACTTCTAGACAAAAATGATAGATAATGGTGGGGTTGTAAATCCTTATACTCCCCAAGAAATCTAGCAAATCAAGCTTGTAACCAAGCAATGAAGCATCAACAAGATAAATTATTTCCTAGTGTAAGAAATGACAAGATAAACCTCCTCTTACCAAGATAAATCCACCACAAATGCAAAAGAAAATCTCCAAAAGAGGTAGTGCACAACTTCCACCAATAGCATGAAGAAACCAAGACAACAACACAAGAGAAAAGAGATTTCCCAAAGAGGGCGTAAATTTCAACTAGGAAGGCTTCTCACAATGGGAGAGTTATGATAAAAATGAGATACAAATGATCTATATTTATACAAAATGTTTGAAACATAGTTTGTTCACTTAAGTTAGGGTAAACACAAAATAAGGGGACAACAACCCTTATTTTACTCATTTACACAAATAATAATATTTAATTCATAATTTTGCACATGAAAGAAACCCTAAAACATGACGTCAAGCTCCAAGAAGGTGGCGTTTTGGCACTTTAAGTCAATTCGTTGAGTTGGAGATGGGTGAGCTAAGCCTCCAAAGGACAAGTGTCATCGATCCAAGCCATTTCTTCCACGATCATGGATTCTTTCCTCCAAAACGTGCCAAGTTTCCTCAAACACCACCAAACCCTAGCCCTACTATAACGTCAAGCTCCAAGAAGGTGACATTTTGCCTCTTTCAAGAAAAATGTTTGGGTGGTAAGGGCTAGGTTAGGTCCTCCATGATGTCATCTAAGCCTCCAAAGGCATGTCTTTGTGATCTGGCATGTGGGCCCTTGGCATCCAACCTGTGGGCTTCCAATTCATGTGGATGATGTGTCATGGATAAGAAGAATAATTTTCGACAAGGGGTTCATGACATACAAGGGGTTTTAGTGTCTCATTTATGGGTTCCTTTGTAGAGGGTGTGTTGCACATTCGTTTTCAATGCATATTTTTTCCAAACCCATTTAATGTCATCAATTAATTAGAAATCCAAAACCTTGGGTACTCCCTATTGGTGAATCAATTAGTTTGGAGGGTAGTACCACAAGGTCACTTGAAGCTAGAGGTACACAGAGTGCCATATGCAAGGAAAGAAAATGACACTGCATGAGTGTACACACCTCAACAAGTGGGGACATTTATATAATGTTATTTTTCTTTTGCAGGGCTTTGATTTTTTAGGAGAAGCGTTTCATTTCTCTCAAGACCTCTTTGGGCGAGCATCTGGAAGGTTCATTAGTAGGCTTTTATCTTTTGCCAGTTATCTCCCCTATGGTTCTTCATCCCCTTCTTCCCATGAAATGAGGGACAACCCCTTCTTGGATCAGTACACCCGAAAATCCCAAAAAATAAGGAGATGAGGGGATGAATTGTGGAAAGTGATAAGTATGGTCGGGAATGGCACGATGACTCGTCAAAAGGACCTCCCAGTAGCAGCCCTATCCCTAAGGGTGACCCACTTACTAGAGCGCAATGTCAACCGCCAAAGTGAAATAAGGAAAAGAGCATAATGTCCAAGCCAATGTCACATAATCAAAAGCAGTAATAGATGCAACAAACTCAAATGCCTCAAATATTGAAATGACACTCACCATAATACCTGACTTGTACCTCATGGAGCAAGACCCAATGTCTTCTAGAGGCCAGTTGATGTGGTGGATACCATCGTGATGAACTTGGAGTTGTGGTGGTGAAGAGGGTCTCTATCTGTGCAAGTGGACACCGATGTTCAAGTTGTCTCTCGATACTCCATGTCTGCAACCTAAGGGCCTCGAGACATCATCTCCTTAGTTATCCCTAAGAGTTGGGGATAACAGGAAGAAGAACTCAAAAACTTGGCTCCCCACTCCATACCAAATGCGGCAATGCAAAAATGTGTGAACTCAATAGTGGTGAGAAAGAGCAACAAGACTCTGGTTTCCACATTCCACATGAAAAAGGCATAAATGTGGAAATGTAGAAAAGAAAAGAAAAAATATTTTTTATTATCTTCATATTGTTATCTCCATATCACATAGGCTAAATAGATATATTGATATTATGATCAAATCTATTAATATTGAAGACCAATGCCAGTAGAATCTTTAAAGGTTTGATAGATAGCCTAACAAGAATGTACTTTTTTATATACTAATTAATATACGAGTAGCTAAAAAAAATTTAAAAACATGTATGTCGCATAAACATATATTAAAATTAGCTATGCATCTACTCATATATTCAACCTTGCCTTTCCTTATTGGAATTCCACCACAAACTTAGAAGACATAAGCTTTACAAACCAATATGCCACAAGCCTTATGGGTCTACAAGGTTCATGTCGTGAAAGCCCACCATGTCTATAAAACCGAAAAAGACATGACCCCTATTAGCACTCGTGAAATTAAAATCAATATAAAGATAAATGTAGAACTTCAAATGCATAATTATTGAGTACATGAAATACAACCTATCAATTATTTAGTATACACCCATAACAATGTGGATTAAGAGAAAGGATTGAAGTTGACGGAGAAAGACTTTTAAAAAAATCGATAATTATATTTTATAAACTATACATGCATAATCCTAGATGACTTTTTCAGTATCATGTTCAACTATCACATAAAACTAGAACATTGCTAAAAATAAACTTAAAGCAAAATTCACAATACTTAATAATCTATAACCTGCTAATACAACATGCTTCTCTATGATTTCATTACAAGTTTAGAGGGGAAATAAAACCAAGATACATAAAATTATAATACCTTATTAATCCATAAATTTCTAACATATGTTTTTTTATGTTGAAGATAGAAATATGAAGTCTATATATTGTTTTTTTTTTTTTTAATTAAACGTATGTTGAAGATAGAAATATGAAGTCTCTATACATTGTTTTTTGTTTTTTAATTAAACGTATAAGATTCTAAATTTGTTGATAAAACTCTAACCTTCCAACATTCTTTTATCCATTTAAATTATAAAGCATGAAGTGGAACCAATGGAAGTATGCCAGGCTACGAAGAACAATGCTCACTAGACATTAGTACATAGAGCTTTCCACAGCAAAGAGGCTGTAAACCTTTCAGTAATAAGTAATAGATTATAAATTACTTCAATTTGTAATCAAAATTGGTTATGAAGTTTTTAACATATTTTAAGATTAAAAATGGGTTGATTGGTTACGAAGTTTTTGACATATTTTAAGATTAAAAGTGGGTTAAAACATTTTGAGAAAAGTTGTTAGAAATTTTTGATTTGGGGTGTTTGTTCTCTTAAAATTTAACTACAAGCAATGCAATCACTTGTGGTAGATGTTTAAAGAGATTCAATGGATTCCTTCAAGTTAAATGGTTGGAGTATATCTCTAGTGAGGTCGTGATCTACTCTATTTTGCACAGCAAAAACTAGGCATGCATCAAAAAGGCAATCACACATCCTAACAAGACTTAGGAGTAGAGCCGCTACCAACATCAAATTTGTTATAAGTGCACCAAAGTTCTAATAAAAATATAGCCAAAAACTATACCAATTTGGGGACAAGACAATGACATTCTCATCAAACAAGTCACAAGAGAAGGTGTTAACATTTATTATAACTGCTCGGTTTTACAAGTTCCATTCTCATCTATCATGATCCTTTATTAAATTTTGTCATGAATTTCAATTCAATCTCTCTTTCATCAATAATGTCCTTTATATACTCACATTTGTTTGACTTATAAAGGTGCCCAAGTAGTTAAGAAAAGATTGTTCAAACATGAGTGATCCTGTTAATCTTTCCTTCACCCTCTGCAAGCTATCTATAAATTCAATCCACTAACAAGCCCTCATCTAAGCACTCTAATAAATTATAGTAGGAAATTGGAGGCAATGGCAAAGAGATTGCATTTGCTCACAATATATTCTTTGGATAAACATGGTCAGGCGATGTCAATTCGATGTCAATTAAAAAACAATATGACATGTTTATATTTATTTATGATCTAAGCATATAAAACATGTAGCCCTGTTATATGTTTTCCCTTTTATTAATATATTTCAATGAGTTATAGATCTATATATAGTTTTCGGTGTATGTGAAAAGACATCAAGTCATTAATAGTGGAGTCTCTAGCAAGTTAGGTGAGATGTCAGAAGCTTTCCAACATTTCTTCAAGCATTACAAAAGTATAGCAAAATTACTCAACCACATCTATTTTTCAAAGTACCAATTACATGTACAGGCAACAGCCTAAGATTGTTGCACGGTTGATTTCTCAAACAAGCTTAGTGTGATAGAGAGGTTATTAAACAAAGGAAACAAGTACGCTGTCATCTGTTTAAAGGTGCTTAAGTGGTGTTTACACCAACTATTCATATTCTTGTGACAAATTAAGGTTAAGGTAAAAGCATTGAACTCCATGCCAATAGTAATCACTACTCTGAAGATTAACTTCAAATATCCTGGAAGGATCATTTGTTTCGGGGGTTGTTCTTAAGACTGAACGTACAAACTTACATATGCCAAATACTTTTCATGACTTGATTTTATAGCTTTTAGCAATTTGCAAACCACCATTTTGCAATATTGTTTTTTAATTCATTAAATTTGATCTTTAGAATAATTATAAGATTACCAAAATAGACAACTTAAACATATCAAAGGTAAAACCATTTTTTTCGTTTCTACATCATATATCATACTATCAAGATAAGATAAGTGATCTTGCTTGGCGTATGTCAAATCACCTACCTACCAAACTTTAACATATTGAAGGTACAACAATTTGGTTTTTACATCATATGACATTACTATCTGGATAAGATCCAATTCTCCCTGGCATATGTCACATGTCACAATTGTTTGTGTGAATACAAAGTCAAATTTATTTTAGATAGCGCTACTAGCTTCAACAATTTACAAGTGACTAGGTGCTTGGTGTAAAACTCAGATTTACGACTTCCACATCAATTATGGCAAGGTCGATAGAGGCATCTCAACATAGGAGGTTTCAAGAGGCAACGCCCTCAGCAATATTTAAACCCTGGCACCCTTGTCTAGGTGGAAATAAAGTGACTACAAGACACGTGAAGCCCTATTTAAAAACATGGTTTTAAAGTTTGCAAGGAATTTGTACTTTGCTACACAGTGGCTAAGTTACACAGTGACTAAGTTCATAGTGTTTATAATTAGCAAAATAAATGTGAATAGCAATCAAGGAGAATGTTGAAATAAAAAAATATTAGAATTATTTGTTAATCACAATAGAAGTGCAAAATGTGTAAACAGTTCCTATCTTTTCAGCCCCAAGGGTTAGCTCAATCCACTAAACCATCCACCCTGGGCATGTAGTTGATGGGAGGCCATATGTAGCAGGGTTGAATCCGGTCAAGTCCCTTGACATAGCGGCCACTATTATGGCTAGCAGTTAAGTCGTCGCCCATCAAGATATCCCAAGTAAGAGGGGGATGCCGCAAGGTTTTCCTTGAAAAAAAGCGATTACTAAAATGAAAGCATTGTTCTCAAATTCACCATACTCTACTCGAGATATGATTCATTTTGGCCAAAGACTCGCACCATGAAGATTTTCATGCAAAATAAATGTATGTTTACATTATACATGAAAGATTAAATTTTAATATAATGCAGATACATTAAATAGAATGTGAAAATCCAATTGACAAAACATAACCAATGGTCCAAATTCACCAATGAAAGCATTGTTCTCAAATTCACCAGACTCTACTCCGACATGGCTGATTTGGCCAAAGGAAGAATACAACAAAAATATAGATTTTCGTGACAAATAAATGTAAATTTTAATATAATGCAAATACATCCCTTGACACGCGCAAATTTCAGTAACCAAGAATGATAAATATCATCATTCAGCCATCATGAAATAGTACATTTTCATATTATGCAAATGCATTGAAAAAGATGTGAAAACCAATTGACGAATTTCAAATACGATCGAATTTCAATCATCATAACTGATATATGTCATCATTCACCATCATGAATGTAAAATGTTACGAGTCAAGATTCAAAGAGAAATCAAAATCGAAAACCATATGAGAAAATCTGAAATACTGTATAAATAGTAAATATAACAGCCCTCGAAATCTGCCTATATAGATGCGCTGGCGATTCTACTTGGGTTTGACTCAGACTTTCACATGGCAAAACGATTTTTAACCGAGTCCAAGTTGACTCGACGAGGTTTTGCCAGTTGGATGAGTGTAGACCAAGTAAACCCAGGTTTGACCGGTTTCTTCAAAGACTTTGCTGACTGGGTTGACTCGACACAATAGGCTAGCAGGTCGGTCAGACTCGGCAATCAACAACTTACAATTCAACAAGCCCTTATTGAGGAGAGAGCTGACGTTCAATATCAACAATTGCTCAGTGAAACCTCTAAAATCCCCATGCTCCATTTCTAGAACTTTTATAATTTCTTACAGCCCCTGAATTTATCTTCTTTCCTCTCCTAAACACCTGCACGCATTTTTTATTCTTATATCACATAAGCTAGATTGACTCGGATCCCTTAACAAATGCAAGTGGTTAGCATCCTCTTGGAAAATATTTTGCTTTCAAGTTATTTACAAACTTTAACAGTAAGAAAAGTTCTACTCCTCCCCCAAAGTGCCTTTTCCATGTTCCTCTCAAAGCCTCTGCTTCATTCTCTAAAAAATAATTAAAACAGAATGCTTATATGTTTCAAATCTTATGGCACAGCAAAACTTTTATATAATAATTTTCATCAGCCTCTCATAAAACAATTGCAAAAATAAAGTATGCGCACGCAGTGCATTGAAGTGCAGAACCTGAAAATAGAAGAATTGCAAGGTTCAGAAACGAGACGCCACCAGTCACTTGCATATTTACCGGCCATTTGTAATGTATCTGTGGCATGTAAATTGGTGGAGAGATGGGCGTTGAATGTTTTTTAGCAAATTTTCTATCTTTTATTTTCTTGTTCTATACTCATTTATCTCACGTATAATCATGAAGTTTTCCGTACTCTTACATAATTTTTTGAATATAATTCCTTAAGTCTTTAATAGATACTGTTAACCTTTGGAGCTTTTAATACTCAGCATTTCTGCAATTTGCTTCAAGCATATATAACTAATACTTTTTCATAATTAGCTTCCAACAAAGAAAAGGAAGCCGAAATCTCAGATATAACATACACCCAAGAAGGAAACCCCCCAAATTCTTAGATAAATACAAAATAATATAGTATTTGTTACTTATAGGAACAAATGTAAGGGCCAATTCACCACACAACTCCTTGTCCCTTACTCGTCGGCAAAGACATCAAATGCATCACTAAACCCATTCACTGTACCAACTCAGTTCCCAAGCATCATCCTTAAGCCTGCATGAAAAGAAGCAAGATAGAAACAGTAAGAGAAAAATCGTAGCCATATCTTGCAAAGGCAGAATACAAAGGAAATTTATGTGATGAACCCCTTACCTTGTTTGCAATGTTGTTTGAAAGCCAATCCAGGCCTTCATAAAGACCTTCACCAGAAGTCGCACAAGTGCTTTGAATATACCTAGACAAATTAATATCAACTAGAATTTAGTTTCATTTCATATCTGCCACTATTTCAGGTCTCTGCAAATATAGACCATTCTAACATATAGCCATAATAAAATAATTACAGGAAAAATATTGAAAGAATTGGTTATTGGGTGCCTATTCCTCAAATTAGTAAATTACTCTTTACAACACAACTTCCCCCACAACCTGATTCAGCAAGGTATTTGGACGCTTATTTTACCATTTAAGACTTCAAAAAATAATTGCCCCTTCTCCAACACAATATCAAAAGAATTTCTCAGATAAGTATCTTTCTCAAACTAATTATTTTGCCAAAAGAAGCACATCAAGATGCTAGACAGCACATTTTGACCAGAAGCCTAATTTCTTCTCAGCTCCAACTCTCCAATAATGTTTTCTATCCTTAGATATGCCTGCAAAGTAGTATTGTAAAGGCAAACAATTCTTCTCCAGATGCAGAAAACTCTGAATTTATTCTTTGTAAAATGCTTTGTGTTTTGTCAAGATAAAAAACAATCCCCAAAGTTCAAAACTCCTTTAATTGGCTGCCTTCTCCTTCAGTCTAACCAGTTCCAATTTTTTAGATGTCAGCAATACCAAAATAATTTTGAGTTACATTAGAAATCCCCAGAAACATATCAGCAGTTGAATCTATTGCAGATCAGTTATTTCAGACTAAGCTTTTCACAACATCTGTATGAGTAGGGACTGCCCTCTCCTCAAGGATACAGAAGTGAACTAGTGAGCCTTTACCATTCGTCCTCCCATGTGAGAGGACAACTTTGAAAATGCTCTAGATTAGTGGGACCGTGACCCTGTTACACACAACTAGAGCAGAGATGTTTTCCCCAATATCTTCCCCCACCCCCACACTCTCATATCATAATTACCATAAGTGCTCCAATGTGAGAGGACAATTTTTAAAAATACTCTAGATCACCAGGATCGTGCCCCTCTTAAAAACACAGCTAGTGCAGAGATGTTTTTCCCGATATCTCTCCCCACCCCCACACCCTCATATGAGGGTGGGGGTGACGGGTGATATTGGAGAAAACATACTACCACAAGCCACAGAGAGGACACTGGCACCACCCTCATATGAGGGTGGGGGTGAGGGGTGATATTGGAGAAAACATACTACCACAAGCCACAGAGAGGACACTGGCACCAAGTAAATGTGGAGTTACATTTGAGCCCCGAGTCTTAACAGATCAAAGTCAAAAAATATCATTTCCTAAGGTCTGAAGTGTGAAACAAATAAACATATTTAAGTTTTTAACCCTTGCTATAGAAAAAACTGTCTGCCATCACCACAAGTAAATATTTTGCCACATGTAACTATTCCTCAAGGTTCATCCTAGCTATAGGATAAGTACTAGCTTAGAAATCCAGGCAGTACATGTAGGACTATCAAGCTAATCAAGGATTCTTGACATAATGATATAGTATAGCGCAAAGAAAAAATGTGAAAGGCAAAGATAAGATTATAGGTCAATCAGCAGAATATTATATTGGATTTGTAAAAAAATGTATCATTGCAAACACATTTTATATACAGCCTCGGCAGTTTTCATAGATCTGCAATTATCAGTGACCTTTATTTTATGAAAAAATATCAGAGACCTTTATTTTAAAAAAATTATCAGACACCTTTGTTCTATAAAATGCTCTTAAAAATGAGCTATTACCTCTATTATACTCTCTAACCAACCAACCTTCATACAGACAAACAAATAGCCATGCCTTTCAGGCCTCTTTGCAGAGACCAATATCTTAGATTAACAAAATGTGTATTTTCTGCTAAAATAGTACTTATGTCAAATAACTCAAAAGGTACAACCATACAAGTGCTTAATGTATGTTTTCCTATTATATATTGAATGCCCTTTTGTAAACTTGGACTGATTTTTGGGCATTGCAGTCTCTTTGCCTTCCCTTTTGATCTTTGGGCCATCTTTCATTCTTTAGCTTGATTAGCCTTAAAATGATATTCAGGCCCTACAAACCCATCAGGTGTCTTTCACTTATTTTATTAACTTTGTAACAATATTATTAGCAGCATTATTTTTTGTGTACTTGTTTTCCATTAAGATGGTCGAAATCCCACTCCCCGAGGAGAATATTACAATAACGCTCACTCCCAAGGTGGGCAGACTACAGAACCAGTTTTCCCAGATATAATGCTGCGGCCAACTCACAACCAGCTGCCCAAGGAGTTGAACCACTGACCTGATGCGGTTTAGCACTCAGGTCAGATCGGCTGATCATTGCTCTCTCTGCCATACGAAATTACAGAGAAGAAACTTAACAGAACTAAAAAGAATGAATAAATTATTAAATAATAACCACTATCCAATTTTATAGGTTCTCAATTACTAACTAAATGCCCAAAATACTTATGTACTCTAAGATGAGTAAGAGGTGACTTTGGCCTAATACATATCATGCATCCTATTAAGACAGAATATCAGCACCTTTTATGTATATCCAGGTATTTGTGTCTATGCCATTTCAAATGATGGATTTATGATATCATATCTAAATTTAATAATGTTACTAAACTTAACACATTTCATCATTGGAACGACAAACAGACATAAAAGTTTCAGTAAATTAAGAGTAAAAGCATTTAAGATATCATATCTAAATTTAATACCGTTCCTAAACTTTAACACATCTCATCATTGGAACAACAAACAGATGGATAGAAGTTTCAGAAAACTAAAGAGTAAAAGCAGAGAGATGCCACATCCTTCTGCTAGTTTACCTGAACAGCCGCACAAGGCCCCACATTTCTAATTCAGAAATAGAATAGTCTCTAGAAAGTTTACTTAATATCCTAGAAAGTATCTTAAAAGTACTTTTTTGCAAACAATAGGCTCTTATGCAAAAGCAAGGATGTTTTTAATCATATTCTTCAAAGCCAAAGTGGCCCTTGTGCAAGTTAGTGTATACAATCCTATAAGTATAAACTCAAATAATAAATGACTACCCTGGAAGCAATAGATATTTACAGCAAATCCTAATGTTCAATCTGTCAAACCATTCTAAATTCTAGGAAGTTCACTAATTGAACATTCCACTTGACAAATTATAAACTTCAGTTTGTTAATCTAAATACACGCTCCTCGTATTGTCATACTTGTAGTTGTAACTCAAAATACGGAGAAGGCTTTGCTCGATCAGCTAAATTGTTTTATGAAATTTAGAACGATAAATTGAGAAGAAATTGCCAGATAAGCTTTGCCCTCCGTCCCTCCAGATTGCTCTGGAATACTTATATAACCAACCTTCTAACAACCAAACAGCCTTTTGATGCATTGTAATTTGCAAATGAAAATAGAGAAACAACCACTATATAAAATTTAATCTTACCAGTGCCGCTGACGTAAAGAGTGCAGACCAAGCTTATCAGTGATTTCAGCAGCAGTCATCGCATTTGGGAGATCCTGCTTGTTTGCAAACACTAGCAGGACTGCATCTCGTAACTCATCCTGCAAAGAAAATACAGGCTCCACAAAATGAAAATATTTGATAGAAGTCTATATACCGTAATTAGAAACAAAACAAGGGCATAGGGTGCATTAAACAAAAAAATAGTGTAAGTTTTCTTGATAGGTTACACAGAATTACACTTGCCAACCAATAAAGGAGAATCATTAATACTGACTGAATAAACAGAAGAAAACTAAATCAATTGAGTACAATATCAATACATGAAATTCTGATAACTGCAGAGTATCTAGATAAGATTGAAAAACCAATGGAGTTACATTGACACACTTCAGGTTGTGCATTCTAACATAAAGTTTACTTGCTATATAGCATATGGTATAAATATTTGGAAAAGTACTATATAGTATAAATGCTTTTCCCTGGTTTAATGGAGTATCTAGATAAGATTGAAAAACCAATGGAGTTACATTGACACACTTCAGGTTGTGCATTCTAACATAAAGTTTACTTGCTATATAGCATATGGTATAAATATTTGGAAAAGTACTATATAGTATAAATGCTTTTCCCTGGTTTAATGGAGTATCTCACTCCCACTTTCACAGTACTTCCACAAACTAATCACAATGTCAAGTAGCTGCTACACCATATTTTGATATTGTTAATGACATCAGATTGATTCACCGTGAAAGGAAATAAATAATGGACAAATCTACTCAATCATGTTAGCATTTGGCACTGTAACCCATTCATAAAATTAACATTTGTATAAGAGGCAAAGAATGTGGAGTAAAGTTCATGCCTTCCAGCCTTGTATTCCCTGAATGGCAACCCAAAAGCTATTTCATATCCCTACATATGGCAATAGCCTAATAGAAATAAAATTTAGCATCAAGCATGTAGAAGGGCATCCAGCTCAATGTAAAGTGCATATTGTTTCATAGGGAAGGGAAAATTCAGAATTCAGTAGATGCTTTCCCTAGTAGTCAGAACAAGCTGGTTCAGACCATTTTGGCCCTTTTCCAATCCAGTTGGGACTATGAACTGGTTTGGGACTGATTTTTAACTGAACTCGCCGGTTCACCATGAACCCAAAAAATATAAACACAGTTTAAAAATAAAAGAATAATTGTCCACCTTTTGGGAATTGTCATTAACTTTTAAGCACGTTAACATTTACATTTAGGCTTTATTTATATTTTTATTTCATTAACTTTAATTTTTAACATTAAAAGTTAGAGTGGGACCCTCATTTCAATATGTTTGGTGATAGAATCAGACGCATCAGACCTCACGCAGAGGAGATAGAAATTGGGGTGTTTTTCAGCTTTCCCTGCACTTAATAATTTTTTCCAGAATTTCAGCATATATCAAAACAGGACCCTGTAATCCTTCTCCCTGCACCCCTTGAGATGGGAATTGTATGATTTTAAGATGAAACCTATAAGGGGAATATGCTGCTCAAGCCTCGATGGTGCCAACTAATTGGAACTTGAAACATACATGCTACTCAATCATGCCTGTGCCAACAGATTTAAAATATCAAATGGCAGCAGTTGTTGAAGCCATTCACCAAGAGAAAGCAAACTTCAGATTTCTGGGCTCATTAGTGAGCTATGCTCTCATTTGATTATAGTATGGAGATTTCTTCAATCTAGAGTCTAGAGGTCATATAGAGACTCAATGCTTATGTATTTTTATTCAGAACTTCAATTATATGTTTCGCTAAACTTATATCTTGATGGCATTTTTCTATATTCACCCTTACATGCTATATACATGAGCAACCTTTCCATCTGTGGTGTCTAATGGTTTGAACTTACATTGATATACATGAATCTATATTTTTTTATTAAAATCTGAATATTTTAAGTATATTTTAGTCAACCAGTTCTTCAACCTGCTTTTTCCGCTGGTTCCAGTCCGGTTCCAATTCGGTTCATGATTATGGGAATTCCAATTCTCATTCGGTTCCGGTTCTAACTACTATGACAGTTTCTACCTCAAAAATTTGCAAACTTTGGCCAACAGTAATATGCCCCCCACCTTCAACATGATGCAATTCTGTGCAACTGATCTCAGAGATCAAACTAGCCAAATTGCAAGTTTAAATTGGATTGGACACGAAAAGTCCTTTCAAACTCCGGCCAAGTCAAACTTGGGTTGACGAAGTCTGACTCAGGTTGACCGAGTCTGACTCATGATTAATCACGAGTTTGACTCAGTTTGACTGAGCTTTCCTTGGTTCGACCAAATCAAACTCACCCAGGTTTAAAACCACCCTTTTTTGCCCGCCCTTCACTTTTCTGTTTGGCTTTTAAATTTTTCTCTCACAGTAAGCCACAAGCTGCCAGAGAGGACTCAGGGTAAAACATCAACGCATCTAGGGCACCCACCAACGTGTCTAGGGCATCATAACAGCAGGCCTATTGCAAGGTTTTATTGTGAAACTTGCAGCAAGCTTCATACAAGCAACTGTTACACCTTACACTACCTTGGGAACCTAAGAGGCACCTCTACATGCTTATTTCCAATTCTGCCTTTCTTTGATGCTGTTAGTACTTTAGGGGTTATAGCAACTTATTTTAGGGTGTTTCATTGTTTTCTGGGGTGGGTGGAGCTCTTTATTTAGATTGTTTTCCTGCTATTGATTTTTTCAGGAGTTTCAAGGCTGTTAGCTGTTTTGTATCCACCATTTGGTATCATGACATAGACCAGAGAAAACAGCGGCAAGCCCTCCTTTTTAAACAGACCTAAACCAAAAACAGACTTTTTAAACAGTGCTAAACCAAAAACAGCAGCATAACATTAAAGTTTAAACCAAAATAGTGACGATGTCTTTGCTTGGATTTACTGTGAAAAGATTCCACAATCAGCTAAATTAATTGTAAATTTTGCAACAATTTCTGCAGTGGTGGCATACACAGATTCAAATACCACCTTGCTTGTTTCCCTGGCCATAACAATGGTCCTTGCACAGGAGTTTATCTAAGCTTTTGAATTTGAAGGTTTGATTTAAATCGATACTAATTAGATAGTAGAGTAGAAATTTCATGACGATGACAGGGATGGATCATACAGCAGTTGACCTGGACGATGTAGATCCTCTACATCGAATTGGCTAGTATAGGAGGCTACTCTTTTTCGTCCTGAAGACCTGGAGGACCTTGAAGCTCAGGCAGCCAAAGGCTTAGGAGAAAGTTCTTAGTTGTAGTTAACTTTATAGATATTATAAACAAATGCTTCCAGTCCCTGGTTTTGATCATTTTTGGATTCCTATCATATATATAATAGGAGTGTACACATGAAATTTTGGACATCTATTGATATTCTGTACTGTATAATATATATGGACATGAATTTATTGATATCAATGAAAAAAATGTGTACTTCTTTATATTTTTGTACTTGGTGAGTTTTTTCCAACCCGAGTCAAACTCTCGACTCTTCTGCCTTGCCAAGTTTTTCCCATTTCTGAGACTGGTAACTTTGATGCAACTTATGGCACTTTATGATTGAGCTTCAATTGTTACAATGTCAGAGACAAAACGGAAACGGTCAAAAAATTTCTCAAAGATTAAGAATAAGCATTCACCTCATTCAACATCCTGTGCAACTCATCTCTTGCCTCAGCTACACGGTCTCTGTCATTGCTATCCACCACAAAGATAAGACCCTGTGTATTCTGAAAGTAGTGCCTCCACAGTGGTCGAATCTGTTATTCAGCATAAAAAATACATAAATTAGCATCTTTATCTGAACTCAACGGACATAAAAAGCAAGATCATACTACTTGCATAGACTTTCTTATGAATCACCAGATGTAAGATAGATACATTACAAGGCAAAAGAAAATTCAGAAGCTTCTGATAAAAAACAAAATAGCTTCAGTTTTGACAAAGGGGACCACGGTTTGACCTTTTAAAATTTCTAATTGTTAGTAAGCACCGACGATAGGTAGAAGAAATTTGCAACTGTACAATTTGAAGTTTAATTCAGTAATTCTCTTATTTGGGTTACATAACCATCTGGGATTTTTAATTGATACTTTGGAACATACAAACAGAACACATCTCACCTGTATTCCGGAATTGATATATTTGTATATATGGATTGTCAAATGTATATCTATTTTGAAATTATTGTAACTAAGGTGGACACAGCAAACTTAAACATAAAATGCAAAACATCTTTAATTACTGCAGATAATAAAATACTGAATAAACCCCAAACAAGGTTATATGAAAAATAAGACCACAGAAGCAAAATGACATATCAAACTTTAGACTTGCACAATGTCTGATCTAACAATATCCAATTCAATGACAAATGGAACTCACTGAGAAGTGAGAACAGCCAATAAAATTTTGGCCCGACCATTTCACTAAGTTCAAATCTTACTCGAGTGACAAGTCCAGAATAATCATTTATAATAATTGAATAATCAGTTTACAAAGGAGTGTTTTCCATCACGTCTACACTAATGTTAAAAATAATATAGAACCCAGTGAGACAAATGTAGAAGCTGTCAAAACATGAGTGAGAAGTTGCAAAAGAGTCAGAAAAACTTGCAATTTGTGATCAAAAGTTGGAGCACTACGACAGAACAAAAACGTCATTAAGCTCTGTACAAATTTTCTTGGCAATAATTGGAATAGATTAGTGTCAAGAATACTCAATGCTCCCCAGAAGATTTTAAACAGAAAGTTGAATGTCACAAATATGACATGGAATGGGATTAGTTTTGTAGTTTAGAAGAAAATGGTCCAATGGAAGCAGTAAAAGGTTAATGAGAAAAGAAAAAAAAAGTCCTGCTCTAGAAATTTGGAGTCCCTATAGTTTAGAAGATTCTGTTCCACTTCTTTTGAAAAATAGGGACCCATTTTACTTTTAGCACCTACAGCTAATGAGATCTAGCAAGACATGAATTTTATTCATTGGTTGAATTCCCCCCATTTGCTGGAGGATAACAGGTATTTGCATTATACTTTTTCTCTCCAAACACTGAGTAGTGCTTCTCTCTTTTCAAAGGTTTACCCTTTCTTACTCTCTCCTTTTATTTTCATTTGTATTTATTTTTCTTTTGGCACTTAGCAGTTACCTTGTCTCTCTCACATCATGATTGTAGCTTGTTCTTTTCTCTAGTCCCATGAAACTATTCTTTTGGTCACCTATGGACGTTAATAAAATTATATCATCTTATCACTCAGCTGAGAGAAAACTGCAAACCAAGAGACCATACTCCCCTCTTTCTAGTTCAATAGCTACCCGCCAACCCTAGAACTATAGTTTTAAGCAACTAATAGATTAGGTTCTGCACTTTAGAACTAATTTTTAATCCCTTAGAGAGAGAACAAAGGTCCCATTAGCTAGCTGCTAGACAGATATCTCTTCCAACTCCTAACAGGATTTCATGTTATCCCCTTAAAAAGGGCAGTTGTTTCTTGAAATGGAATATTGAGCTCACATTTCTTATCAAACAGAATTTGCATATTCTCTATTCTCTGTGATGGTTTTCAAGTTTAATTATTGGTAAAGCATTTTTTTTACTTACTAGATTTGCTCCATGAGATTTTCATTTTCCTTATCTCTGAGATTAACAACAATTTTATTTCCTTTCTGAATGAAATTCGTCACGAATTAAAGTAGATTCCTCATTCAGGGACATTACTTCATTTTAAAAACCGACAAACATATCAGTAAAAAGATGATCCCTACCTTATCCTGACCCCCCACATCCCAAACTGTGAAGCTAATGTTCTTGTATTCCACAGTCTCCACATTAAATCCTGTTCAATGAAAACACCAAAAGATTACATATTGCACCTAGTTAGTATATAATTGCTCATCGATAACAAATACCTAGCAAGACATAATCAGATTCAGAATGGCACAGTAAAGCTAAGTAGGGCAAGAATGTCAGAGGCTTGACCAGGCATGTATATATCATGTTTCAAAACAAACGAAGATGAACAAGATTGACATCAAAAATTTATGATCAAATCACTGAAAGGATAGAGTACAGAAAATCTGTGGCAAATAATTCATGCAAATCATACACTTTGAAGAAAAGCAAATAATGAATTGCACTGTCCTCATTATTAGATCATGAATCCTGATTCCTTACACCCATCTCAGTAAGGTGCTTTTCCTAGAAAAAGCAGATGACCCAAATAAACTGACCATCAAGATTCACTATACCATATATTCACTGAAATGTGTTTCTAAACAGCATAGGGTATTAATTTTTTAAATGTTTTATAAGAAAAATCATATCTTCAACTCCAAAATTTTACATCATTAAATGCAATGAATAGTTTCTGAAATGCTTTCATTTTGTGTTGAAACATATAAAATGGTCTCTATAAAATGGTCTCTGCACTCTGGCATATTCAGCGAACTGGGAAACAATCTCCAAAAAAACGCAAGCTCTGTATTATGACCAGCTGAAAAATAAACTATCCAGGCAAATCTGATATACATATTTGCCAAAAGCATCAACATACTTGCTTCCGTCAATTTAAGGACAGCACTAAAACATGTTACAATTCAGCTAATAGAAAAACCAAACTCTTGCAATTGACAATCTCACATCAGTGACACCCAAACTGCTTAAGAAAAATGAGTTTTAGACAGTAACAGGAGTAACTGAAATATGTAAACCACTGAATGCTCACCAATGGTGGGAATTGTTGTAACGATCTCTCCCAGCTTCAACTTGTATAAAATAGTAGTCTTTCCAGCCGCATCAAGACCAACCATAAGGATTCGCATCTCCCTCTTAGCAAACATTCGCTGGAAAAGCTTGGTGAAAGTTAAACCCATCTTAAAAGCTGATAAAACAGTGCAACACAACTCATCAGACATTCAGGCATCTTCAATCAGACATTAAAGCATCTACAGTCAGACACGATGCAACCAAAGATAAAGATCTAGATCCTTAATAGAAGCAAAAGCATAACCTTATATGGAAAAGAGATCACTGATAGGAAAAAAAATAACAAAATTGAAAACTATGATTAGAAAGTACAAATACAAGTCCTTTCTAGAACCAAAATTTTACCTTAAATTACAAATCAATATTGTACAATAAAATATTAAAATAAGCTCAAATAAAAGGAGATCTCTTGAACCCTGGATCGGGTGTTAGTTGAGGTTTTAAATACATCTATCACATGGGGGACAGAGACTTGAGTTACATTTCCCGTGCCTTCATTTCCCTCTCCTGGTGGGTACAGGGCAGTACAAGCGATTTCATTCTCTGAGATGAAGCTTCAAGTCATGATTCTGTGGCTCCGTTGTGTGGGACGGGTTGCACTTATTTCCATCATGAAGTTTGCCGGCTGCAAAATGGCCTTAAGGATCTCCGAGTTCAGTGGGCTGCCTCGGTTCGTTGTGATTTCTGGCACTCCAGGTCTTCGCTCTTTCAACGATGGTGCTAGCTATGGTGAACTCCTGATTATCATTGTAATTGAGCTTCTGTGTTCGCCTTGTCTAGTTTCTCTTTCAAATTTACTTCCCCCTGCTTTGGCCCTGTCCTGGATACATATTTTGTTAGTCTGTCTGTCTGGCCTCGCCTCTTTGGTTCTGTCCCATACTTGCTTAACTTTTGGGCTCACTTGGGTGTTAATAGTTATCAATCCCCCTACACTTATCTCCCTTTTGTTGGGCGGTCTTCATTGCAGGTTTGGCCGCACTCTTAACCAAATTCCTCACTTTCACATCCCATCTCTCCCACTTTGGCTCTAGGTTTCATTTGCACTTTGTCAATGCTCTGTCCCCCAGCACCAAACGTGGTTTCCAGGAGCGGCTTTGGCTTGTTACCCCCTCCAGTCTCGCTCGCTGTGCCACCATGAAACCAACCACCTTCACCCAGGAGCTTCTAGCAGTCGCAGAGGCTCCCGTAAGCGCTCTCCTACCCCCCTGGGTCACAACCAACCAGCAAACCACCCCCCCGCACTACCCACACCCAAAAAGATGTTATCCAAGCAGTCACGGCCTATGAGCTTTGTTTCTCTGAGGAGATTAAATGAAAAATTCAGGATATGGAGAAGAAAATTTAGTGGAAGTGACAGCAAATTTCTAAGGAACAAATAGCAGCAGAATTCAAGGAATGGATGTATGACCCTGGTTTTTCTCAAACCAGGGACACCAAAATTGCAAGGCTCACAGGACTCTACTAACTTAACAACTTTTTCATTGCTCAGATTGTAGAGAAGCAAGGTGACACTCACTCTGCTCTCTGGAACAAGCTACATCACCTGGAGCAGAAGTTTGACATTTTCTATAGAAAGGTTTGCAAATTGGAATCCGTGGAGATTGCACCAGGGCATCACTCGGAGGATCCCACACAGCATGTTGATCTTGATCATTTACATGAAGCTTCTCCATCTGATCCTATTCTGGTCCACGAAGAACCTCAGCAACAGACTACAGAGCAGGCAGGTCCACAACCTCCTAATGACTCTCAGACCTAGTCTCATTTTCCAGTTTACATTCTCTGCTTAGAAAAGGGTACCAGTCCCTCTCTCATCCTCTAATATTTTGTTATCGGTTAATAGCATATGATAGGATTAAAAAACAGTTATGTCGGTCTTCCCAGTTTTTTCAGTTGAATCATGTCATCCCGACTGATAAACATATGCTTTTATTTGCTACTGTGCCTATGGTCCTGGTTTCCCTAGTGGCAAGCCATAGGTGTCAATGATTGTACACTTTTTTGTATCATATTAATACTAAAGGACCTAGTAGCTTACAAAAAATAGATCTCTTGAAAAATCAATGATTTTTCAAGAGAGAGGAAATTAGAGTGAGATGCTTTCTATTTTAGATAGATAAGATAAGATAAGATAATTGTATTAATGTCTGACAAATGACCACTAAAGTAGGTCAATGGGACTGTTAGGTACAATGATGTATAAAAGCAAGATGCAAAAAGTAAATTAGGAGTCTAACCTAAATCCTAGAAAGCCAACTCCAGAGATGGAGAGACGATCCACGAGAGAGATGTACAAGGTGAGTGGTCTAGAGCTAAGTTGCAGGAAACGGCCCCCCAAGTGTCGTACCAGTACTGGAAACTCCACAAAATGCTGAAACATGGCCGAAAAGCCATCGGCCGTACCGTACAGCATTTCCCGATTTGGAAATGCCATAAGGTACGGCCGACGACGTTTCCAAGGCGTTTCAGCCCGTATGACAATCATTTCGGCAGAATTTGTTTGGTTTGCGGGCCCGTCCAAGTGGCCAAGAGGGTCATGGGCCCTTAGGTGGCAAAAAATCCCCTCATTAACCACTAATGAACATTTTAAATCTGTCCAAATATCATCACCATTTTGCCCACCCTAGTAATTAATGGTAATATTAAGAATAAGTGACATTCTCCTTTATCTTTCATTTTCATCCTTTTACTTAATTTTTAACATTACCATTGATTGTTTCAGGATGTTTGAGGAGTGGTTTTAACCTCTTCGGACTTCATATGGAGAAAGTAGAATTTTAGGTCCCATTCAAAATTCAGCAGACTTAACGATTTTCAGCATTTCAAGATTGGCAGGATTACAATGTTTCCACTGGATTCTATCATGTATGAGGGTATGGAACTGGCATTTAATCAAGAGCACCAAGCCCTCTATGTACCTCGATGTCCACTGGTTAACAGTTTTGGGGTTGGTCGGTCC
The DNA here is from genome assembly GCA_010110895.2 of Picea sitchensis. Classification (NCBI taxonomy): domain Eukaryota; kingdom Viridiplantae; phylum Streptophyta; class Pinopsida; order Pinales; family Pinaceae; genus Picea; species Picea sitchensis. The sequence goes on along the minus strand of SNQJ01S0002750.1, from coordinate 456,062 downwards.
AGTTCTGATAACATTGCTCTCTACAATACAAGGATGTACAAGTGTCATACTTGGGTTTATCCAGCCCCCGTGATGAAATGTTCTTGAAGAATGATTCTCCTAGGGTTTAATGCCTCTCCTCTAAGATGGTGCACTCTCTAACAAGATGTTTAGTCCAATGCTCCTATTCCATGGTTGTATCCAAGTGTCCTCATGCAAGGCATTACTTCTATAACTGTGTGCCACATGTCCTTTCATGTTAATATAGACATGGTTTTCCTTCTAAAATGTCATTTATGTGTATCATTAGTTTTTTCTTGCAAGATAATGTGTTATTTAAATACACACACACATATATATTGTGTTTCCCCCAACATACCCATTTTGGGGGGGTCACGTTTTCTAACGTCCCCATTTCGGAAACTTCCAGACGTTTCCATGTTTTGTACAACTTAGATCTAGAGCAATGTTATCAAAACCAGACCGGTCATAGAACCAATAGACCCCAAAAATGTGAACCGGACCGGTAAGAGAACTAGTAGACCCCGAAAATGTGAACCAGACCGGAAGCGGAAAAAATTGGACCAAAAAAATAGTCGACCAAAAAATACATAAAATATTCAAATTTTGAAAAAAAACACATATATTCATGTGCATCCATATGAATCCAAACAATTATACACAAATATGCAAAGTTTCTCATGTATATAGCAAGTAAGGGTGCATATAACCAAAACAGCACCAATTGCAATCCATCTCTAAACCAAAATACATCAACAAAGAGGCTCTAAATTGACCTCTAGAGTCCAAAAAAAATCATGCTACAACAAATAACTACATATCATCAAAATCATTGCATGTATTGGGATCCTCATCATTAGTATCACCCTCTGAGCATTAAAATAAGATAGAAAAAGCTTAACATACCTAATCAATGATTTTCTCTTGAGTGAAGGGTACATTTTCATTAGGGTCATGACAGAGGAGTTCAACAATCAATGCCACCAACATCAAGGTACATAGAGGGCTTGGTGCTCTTTATTAAATGCTTGTTCCATGCCCTCATACATGATAGAATCCAATGGAAACATTGCAATCCTACCAATCCTGAAATCTTGAAAATTGTTAAGTGTGTTGAATTTTGAATGGGATCTACAATTCTACTTTCTCCATATGAAGTCCAAATGAGGTTGGAATCACTCTCAAACATCCTCAAACAATTAATGGTAATGTTAAAAATTGAAGTAAAATGATAGAAAATGAAAGATAAAAGAGAATGTCAACTTCTACAATGAAAGATAAAAGAGAAAGCATAGAAAATGAAAGATAAAAGAGAAAGCATAGAAAATGAAAGATAAAAGAGAATGTCAACTTTTACTTTAAGAATTGTATATTACCATTAATTGCTAGGGTTAGGTTTTGTGGTTCACTTTAATTATTTTATTGTTTTTTAAATAGCTTTAGTAGGGCCCTAGGGTTAGGTATTTTGCTTGCCCTTTACTTAATTTATTGGTTTTTTTTAAATTGATTTTTGGTGGTGTCGAGCCATGTCGTACAAAACCAACTGATTTAGTGCTTTAAGGTTTATTACAGTACGAAATTGGTCGGTTCGATACAGAATTTGTCGATTCGGAACTGAACCTACCTTAACCAATCTGAAACCATTGATTGTGGACTGATATGGCATCAAAACCAGTCGAATCTGGTCTGGTTCTGATAACACTGAAATACTAAATACTACTAAATTGAAAATTCAAATTTGTAAATGATATAAACATGATTCAAATTCAAATTCAATAATGAAATACATTGATTCATAAATCATAAATGAAACAAAAATAGTAAAATATTGATACTCATCGTTCATCATTCTAGAATCTAATTAGTACTAAGCAAAATAGTAGATACTAAAGTCTGAAATAGTAAACTGGAATTACTCCAACTCAAAAATAGTAAATAGTGACGAGTCAAAGACTTGGCCTTAGGTTTAGACTAGGGTAATTATTTCATGAATTGTTTCTTTTTTTATATTTTTGTTTTTTTAATTTTTAATTTTTTAGTCTTATTAGGAAAAAATTCAGGGGGGAAGCCCAGGAGTCCCCATTTCGAGGGGGGACACCCACACACACCCTTTTTGGCGAGTCGCGTCCCCCATCTTAGGGAGTCAAGTCCCCCCGAGACTCCTCGCGTCTCCCCGAAAGGGGGACGTGGGGAGATTGCTCCCAACAGTCCCCCCATCCCCGGTGCGTGGGAAACGTAGGGTGCGCACACCCTACCCTGGGGGACGCGTCCTCGTGGAACACTATAAAATATAACACATTTAAGTGACTTTTTCCTAAGTAAACTTTAGGAAAGAGATTAACACATCAACTTGGCCTAAGTTTCATTGTCCTCTACCATGCTAGGACGCCACACATGGAAGAAGACCTTCTGATTTACTCTTCTCAACACCAGAAAGTAATACACATGACTAAGCAAGGCACTATCTTCCAAACATATCCATCCATATACGATGGACCTTGAAACCACTATGCCATCTTTTTAAGTACAACTAAAAGGAAAATATGTTTAAGTCTCCAAAAGGCAGTAAATGTCCTTAATAACATTTGTTTATGCTATAATGGTCAACAATGTCTACACAATCTTGTATAGTCAATGGTTTCGAAACATGAAGAAGACACCAACTCACTCAATCGTTACATCGTTGTACTCGTAGATGAAAAAATCACCAAAAAAACGACGACATCGCAATTTTTCATGATGTCAAACCTCAAACAAAAAATTGGCCTAAAAAAATAAGAATTTTTTGAAAAAATCATCAAAATATCAGCAAAAATCAAAGAAACAAAAATGGGAGGCCAATTTCGAGCCTCTTAAAGTATTAATTTTGGGTTTCTTTTACTCATTTGTCTTTGCAGCTATTGGGGAATGAGAGGGGAGGCATTTACCATCATCAACAACCAATCTTAGGAGGGCCAAACCATTGTTCTCATCGTCATCAAAAAAAAATTATTGGAGCAAGGATCAAGGTCATTGCAGAAATAATTTTAGCAATGTACTTGATTGTGTTCCAAGACTTACCCTACTTGTTTTACATTGATTTCATCATCCAGTATCATTTCTAAGTCATGGATTTGTTTCTTTGTCAATCCATAGACAGTTTTTGATGCCCCAGAAGGTGACAATCTTGTAGCACTGGATTTGGGGATATGGGAAAGGGTCATGTTTGAGTTAATGGGAAGAATATAGGGAGGTGTTGGCCATCGACCTACCTTGCACCCAATACTGCTTGTAATGCTTCATGTGATTATCGAGCAACGTATAATCAAAATAAGCATGTAAGCAACTACGGAAAACCTACACAACGTTGGTGAGTCCCTTAATCCTCTCTTTCAATGTGTATATGTCAATTTTTCTACAACTACTAGTAGTTTGAGCATTTTTTTGAGAAAATACTACATATATTATACAAAAAATAAATACATACAAACAGAGAAGCAATTACCTTATTGCAACCCCCCTGCATGTTAGTTAGAGTTGTGAAGAAAAGGCCACACGGTTGAAGGGTTTGCAAATTTTTTGTATACCTTTACTTTGTTAACAAATTATCATTTAATTTCCTTCAACAACTATTCTTCCCAATGTTGGATAATATGTGTATTTCAAGTCATGAAGTCCTTCAAATGTCAACAATTTATTCTCAAACTTGTATATTATTTTACTTCCCTTTATTCCAAACAACTGGTGTAGCAACATGACATATGACTGCCTATAAGGTGTAGTCAGTTGAATGACCAAGTAAAATAGCATTTATCTTGTTAATCACTAGATTCTTATAAAATCTTGAACAAACTAGGTATGTAGTTTCTCAATATCCATTCAGAAGGAAATGGGAGTCAGAAATCATATAGTTGAGGCAAGATAACAACAAGAGATTATAAAATAATACTTTTATGTTGAAGCAAGATGATTAGCGAAAAGTGACATTTCTTCTATATGTATGTGCAGCATTTGGTGCAATGAGGATTTAAATTTTGATTGGAGGGTAGGATTGGAGTTATTGAATTAGTAAATATTGAAACATGGATATATTCTAGAACCCCATCTATGTCAAAGAAAACCTTAGAGACATAACTTCAGTTATTGTCTTGCACACTTTAACCAACCATCGCCACCTTTTGCAACACTACTATTCAACGAGAAGACACCAAAACAATAGCATACAAGTATACATTCATCCTCGTGGATCTAGGGTTTAGATCAATGTCACCAACATCGCGATAATATCGCGATGTTGGCGATATTATCGACAAAATCAGGGTTTTGCGATATTATCGACGAAAAAAATCGCGATATTTTCCTCCAGCAATATTATCGCAACATTTTTTAAATTTGTGCGATGTTATCGCGAGACGATGGAAAATGTCGCATGGACGCGGACAACCCAAAATTAAAGTCGTTTTTTGGGGGTTTTTTTGTCATTTTGCAAACAGAGTGTGTTTGGAGAGCAAAGGAGCAAGAGGCGATTTTGCCTTCAACCAAGGACGAGGAGGAGCGGGATCTCATCTACCATAACATGTTCATTGTGAAGTTGGGATTGATTTCCCTCAAGCAAGGGATCATTTGCAGGTATGGGCAACAGTTTGCACCCTTTTTTTTTGTTTTTATTTTTTTAATTTTTGCTATGTTTCCCTCATTTTGGCAAGGAGGGACAGTTTTTATAAGTTGCCATCAATTTATTTTGGAGAGTGGATTGATTTCCAACCATTTTTTTTTTATTTTTGCAAATTTATGATAGGTTTTGAAATTTGCATATTTTGCAATGCACATTGTCTATCAGTTTTCCCCCATATTGTTACTTGTAGATTGTATTAGTGCCAAGTGGATGGTGGGAGATATACTATGTAGGTAGATTGTAGAATGCAAATTTGTGTTTTTTTATATGCAAAAATTTTGTGTTTTGAATCTTGAATCTTGATTCTTAAAAAGTTAAATGGTGATTTTAATTTTTTTCCATTGTTTTTATGGCCTAGGTTTGATCACTTGAAGATTGAAAATGCCGAGAAAATTGGATGCTATGTGGGAATATGGTGAACCCAAGGGAGGGGGTTAATAGACAAATATTGTATTGCAAGTTGTGTAGGATGAGAATGATGGGGGAAATCAGTGAGCTAAAATACCACCTTGCAAAAATTTCGAGACATAAAGTGGGTAGTTGCCCAAATTTGACCCCGAAAATCATGCTCATTGCCAACAAAGCGCTTGATGATATGGGTATAGCCAAAGAACACAGGGAAGCTATGAGAGCTCGGTTTGGAAGGGGAGAAGGTGGAAGATCCGAGGAGGGAGGAACAAGAAGTGAAACTATTTCTTCGATCACAGCTGCTCCAATTCCACCTTCTACCTCATCGTTTTTTGTTCCTAGAACCACAGCTAGTGCATAACCTTCTATCAGGTCAATGGTAAAAATAATGGAGAAGCAAGAGGTTGATAAGTTGGTGGGTAAGTGTTTCTTATGGAGTGACATTCCTTTTAATATTGCCAAGAACAACCCATTCGATCAACCAATGTTTGACGCAGTTGCTATTGTTGGCCCGAGGTACAAGGCCCCTACCTATGAGTTGAGAGAGCCTATCCTTTGTAATGAAAAGCTCGATTGTGCTAGTAGATTGGAGGAGCTTAAGGCATCATGGGAAATCACTTGATGCACCATGATGTTAGATGGTTGGACGGACCAAAAGGGCAAGACACTTCTTAACTTCTTGGTTAATTGTCCCAGGGGGGAAATGTTTGTTAAATCTGTTGATGCATCTACACACGTTAAAGATGCATCATCATTATGTGACTTGTTGGACGAGTTCATTCGTTAGGTGGGTCCACAACATGTTGTCCAAGTCATAACAGACAACGTTGCTAACTATGTTGTTGCAGGTAGGATGCTTATGCAGAGGTATCCTACCTTGTTTTGGACTCCTTATGCTACACATTGTATAGATTTGATTTTAGAGTATATGTGAAAAATTTCTTATATCAGGGACATTGTTGAATCGGCTAGGAGCATCACAAAATTCATATATAACCATGCATTTGTGCTTAGCTTGATGAGAAGATTCACAAACAGCAGGGAGTTGGTGAGTCCTGCAATCCGCTTTGCCACTAGCTTCATATCTCTTTGATCTCTCTTGGCTTGTATGCAGGATGTGAAGAGAATGTTCCTTTCAGATGAGTGGCATGATTTATCATTTAGTCGTAAACTGGAGGGGGAGGCCATAAGCAAGCTAGTGTCATGACTCATACCATGAGAGCTTCTAGGTGGGAGTGAAGGAGGTGGTTGCCATTAGCAAACCTTTGGTAAAGGTTCTTTAGTTGGTTCATGGAGACAAGCTTGCAATGGGCTACTTATATGAGGCCATGGATAGGGCCAAAGAAGCCATCCATGCAATTATGATGACAAGGGAGATTATGGATTTGAGAAACGACTACAGATATGGGGAGTGATTGATGAGCGATGAAACAATACACTTCATTGTCCGATTCATACTACAAGGATCTACCTCAATCATGCATTCTCTTACTAATGTGGTTTTAGATTTGATGTTGAGGTTATGGATGGAATCCTCTCATGTGTTTAGAGGATGGTGCCAAGTCATCAAAAACGTGCGGAGATTTCCAAAGAAATGGAAATATATAGGATGTTTAGTGGGACTTTTGGCTTTGAGATGGCTATAGCTGATAGGAAGACCAAAGTGCCAAGTAAGCTTCATTAAATTTCAAATTTCAATGTCTCTTCTTAGTTCTAACTTCTTACTTTGTTTCAACTTTTAACTTTCAAATTTCAATGTATTTCTTATGTTTCTCTTATTTGTTGTAGATGCTTGGTGGACAAGTTATGGTGGTAGAGTACCCAATCTACAAAAACTTTCTATTCGGGTGCTTAGCCAAACATGTAGCTCTTCAGGATGTGAGCGTAATTGGAGTGCATTTGAGAAAATACACACCAAGAAGCGCAACAGGTTACAAATTTTCAAATTAAATTTTTAATTCATTATGAATTATAATTTATTATTTTATGCCCTGTCAGCCCTCTAGAGTCTAGATTACGTATTATAAATTATAATATTATTATTAATTTATAATTTATGACCCTCATACAGGTTGGTATCCCAACGCCTCAATGACACAGTATATGTCTACTACAATCTCCAATTGTGGGTGAGGCAAATTCAGAGAATACCTGATGTGGATGTCATTTCGTAGGATGGGATTAACACCATTGTTGCATGGAGGGTTAAGTCTGAGAGCCCTGTCTTGGAATCAATGCATGATTGGTTGCAGGAGGAGGCAGAGGGGGCAGTAGCAGAGGAGAGAGAGGTAGAGGAGGAGGAGGATGTTACATAGCAGAGTCAACCACCTTCTTCACGGACTCCGACAGAGGGAGTTGTACTTGGTAGTAGCACCAGTAGAGGACACCAGAGTCTAGCTCATGCTTCTTCTACAGGATGTCGGAGCCCAATGCCAGTCCCAGGGGCTTCTTCCTCTAAAGGAAAAGCCATTTCTAGTGCCATCACCTTTGCCCGTAAAAGGGGCAAAGGGAATCATTAGTTTATTTATCTAATTTCATTGTAGATGACTCATGATGATGAGATACATTTGTCACTTGTTATATTTTTTTATGATATTTTGAGGATTTAGACTCAAGACATGATTCAGTGTTGGTATGTGATGTATTCGAGTTCACTAGACATCTTATACATCTTATATATCAGTTCTCTTTTCATATTTATGTGGAAATGCATTTACTGGATGTTGTTGATGCTTTAGATATTTAAAAAATTGAAAAAAAATGAATAATTTTGTAATTTTTTCATTCTTATGACATTTTCCGATATATTTTTTTATGTTGCCGATATTTTCGTTTTCGGACCCTCAACGACATTTTCGCCGACACGATGTGGGTAACACTGGTTTAGATTGCAACTTCTTTGTGTTTGTATTCATGGCATGGCACAGATACTTCCAATGAATCCTTGAGAACCACAAAGGGCTTATGAACATGGCTAAGATGACAAACTTTTCCAATTAATGGATTGTTGACTATACACTTACCTGGACTCCTCTCCTCTCAACCATCCTATACAAATGCCAAGTGGTACACCATGGTTTTGACTCATGATGATGAGGTACATTTACATATTTGATGTCATTTTGTATTGGTTGTCCACTTTAGAGTCCTTGATTGGACAGCTATCAGAGTTCAGTATCAACTTTGATGTATCATTTTTGACTTGGCATCCACTACATCATATATATTGGTGTTTTTTCCATATTTATGTGGCAATGTGTTTATTTGATATTGTCGTTGATTTATATGTTTAAAATTTTGAAAAAAAATGAATTTATTTTTGTTGGACACACGAAATAGAAGATAAACGTGTAGTGCATTTATTAATCAATATGATACATGTATAAATACATAGTCTTAACCTTTGGATTCGTATTCCAAGGTCTCTTGGACTCCCGACAACCATTACACTGTCACTTGACCTTTCACATTCTTATGCAAGTGACTAAAATACCATAACCCCAGCAGATTAGGTTTCTGACATTCCCCCCTTAATCTGAAGGGGTGTATATGAGTCCAAGAAGAGAGTTGAAGTCTGGAAGTGGGCGGTTGAAATCTAGAAGTGTGCAGTTGTTGATAGCAAAATGTGCTCTCTAAATCTGGTGGTTTTGGGATGACCACAAACTGAATGGTGATGGTGGTTTAAGGAAGACCACAACCCAATCCGATGGTTTAAGGATGACCACAAACCATGCTCTAGGCTCAATGGTTCCCGGAACATTTCCTAAGTTAGCTAGAAGTTGAAGTTGATGTCTTCTGCTAATTAGAAGTGCTCTCGAATGTTGGTTTAAAGATGACCATAAACTGTTGTCTAGCAGAAGTTATTAGTCTTCCACTAAGTGGCAGTTTAAGGAAAACCACAAACCAATCACGCTCGCTTGTTACTGCTCAATTGATAAGACTTAGAAACTGGAAGCCTGACTGTCAATCGTTGATGTTGTTCCCCCCTGTCAGGCACAAGGTGAGAAGATGCAAATCTCTCTACTGCAAGATGTATCAATACTCAAGAGTGAATTCATCGGTATGACTAACATATCTTCTTGACTATTGATGACCATCGCCAAGAAGCCATCCACCCATAGTGGTCCTTTACTCTAGCAGTTTTCTAGCAATTAGAACATATGTTTGAAGGATGGTTGTGTTTTCCACAATGCTCGCAAGGATAAAGATCAAAGCATTGATCTTCCCTGTGGCCAACTCACTGACAATGTTGACATTTTGGAATCTGCTCTTGATCTGGAGCAGGTGAATGCGAACCTTCTTGCAGCAGTCCAGCACTCTAGAACTGGATCGGTTTGGTGTAATCCGGATTATGAAAGGTGACATCCTTTTCATATCCGATACCAGTTTTGTGTCTATTGATTCTCATTTCTTCCCAAGGTCTAATGATTGGCTTGGAAAGAGGAAGTTAATCTTCATCTGTACTTGAATCTGGGGTTGTCTCACTGAGTTGCTCATGCGCTGGTTGTTGGTCTGAATCAACGTCATCATCTTCATCATCTTTGAAAAGAGCATTTTGTACAAGGACAAGTTCATAATGTTGTCGAAGATTCTTTCGCTCAAGTACATCGTGAAGAAGTCAAGTCTAAGTTTGCAGCAGTGTTGCTTTGGCTTGCATAACTTGCAAGCATGTTACAATAGACTGCAGAGTGGTTTTGTCAATGGTGATTGTATTGTCCATAGAAGAGAGGATTAGAGTGTTCAATAAATTTAACAGTTCCTCAACTTGAGCCATAACTCAGAATTCACAGAATTTCTTGCAACTCCACCCTGACTTTACAATGCAAACTCAACTATGCAGACTCAGCAAATGAAGGGAGTCGGCTTCCACCGAAAATGCACCCATTCACAAGAAAAATACAAGTAAACTTACAATAAAAATATTTGCAAGTTACCTTGATTTTGAAGTCGAAGTGATCTTCAGGATGAATGTGCATAAGAAAGCCTCCATTCAAAAATTGAGTATGGGCATATGAAAGCCTTCGTCCTCACGATTGTATTTCACTCACAATTGCAAAAATTACATTGAAGCAAAAGTTACATCAAAGCATGGACATAAAATAATGATTCACTTTAAATACTTTTTAGAAGCATATTTTCTCCCTTGATTCATATACTTCCAAATCTATGGTTCATGTATTCGTTTATGTCTCTCAAAAAGGTAAACAATGATTTCTTTTAAAAATTTGTTTATGCCATATCATCTTTTCTTGGCACATTTGTTAATACCTTTAAAAGATATGTGAGGGAAAAACGATGTGTATAAAGAAGAAATAGTAAGAAACGAGCCTTTGACCATATGAACTTCACTTTAGAGGAAGTACGTCATTGTTGAGCATGGTCTTCTTCACAGACAGAGAGGAGAGAGTACAGTAATCTAAATTCACCCCAGAAACAAAAATCTATGTTACCTTCAAATTTCAACAACTAACACCCCAAAATCTGGTTTTCTACATTATCTTCTCTTTCAGAAATCGAGCTTTGAAACCACTGTTAGACATGAATTAGAGATAAGCGTGAATGTGTCGTCTCTAGTTCTCCACAAAACTGCTCGGTCTTCTTTCCAAAAGTTGATCACTGAAAAAAAACTGAATATTTGTCCCTGAACAAGTTGTGCACATGCATGTGCATTTGCACTATGAACTATTCACCTTGGCTACTCCATGTTTGTTACAGTAATGTAGCACTCTTTGCTCAGATATAAGGGTATTCCTCTATTCATATCATAGTCCTCTCCAAATGCATCCAAGTATGGAGAAGGCAACAGACCTTTGAAGCAAAATATTTATCATCAATAAAACTCCAACACCAGCACCATAGGTTTCAACTCCACTACAAGTGAAGTTGAACATCTACAGGTGTTCAATGAACCTGGCTATTCATTTATTAGGATGCATTGTCCTTTTGGGAGCAATAACAAGTGAGTAGTAATAAGGTACACCTAAGTGTCGACCCTAACCAAAACCAGATAATTTGTAAAAGTGTGTTTCCTAGGGTTCGCCCTACGTGCCCATGAGTACACCAATTCTACCCATCTCCTCCAGGTAGTCATAGAAAGGGCGATCAGGTGCTTGTGTATTTAAACTCGATTCTCATATAACCTGACTGGTGTAACGAATCAAAAGGCATTGAGCTAAAGGTGAAGAGTGGAGTGACCAGTGGAGAGTTGACTCCAACTATCACTGCCTTGCAACCGTTTTTAAGCTCATCAAAGCCAGTTACAACAACAATGTAGAGCCTTGGATACAAACGAGGAAGGCATACACTAAAATTAGAGCATTGCCACTCTAGTTATTGAGATGAAGCAAATCACGAATTTTATGTCAGATATGCCAGATGAGTACGAAGTTATTGAGATGAAGATTCGACCGAGTGGACACCTGATTGACGGTGTAGCGAGCCCACAATGATACACTAATAGTAATGGTAGAGGATTTCATGAATTATTCCCATAGAAACTCTAAGTCGTGACAACAAGATAGTCGTTGTCTTACACTAGATTAGAGTTAGGGCCTGGCAATGACCACACCATGGTGTTGGTAATGGAAACCCTAATTTTGTGTCAGCTTCCGCCTAGAGAGAACAAGCATGCTTAAGCCGAAATTTGAGCGGCCATCTCTTCGATAAACGTCCACTCTCATCACACCAGCTCTTCCAGAAAGCAATGGTCCATCAAAATTGAACCAACAACCTGATCTACGCTCCACGAGGTGTGCGCGACTGTTTTGTGGGGTGAGTCGGCTATATTGCGCACTCAATCCGGAGTTTGCAAGTCATGGAGAGGGAGAATTCGTGTTTGGTGGTGGCGATGGCTTGTGTTTAGATTCTAGCATGCACCATTACATTTACAAGAAGATTCTTCAGATTCGAAATTGTTAGGCACACTCTTCACTACACCGAGAGTTGAATAACATTTATGTTGAAATTGTATGGACCCCCATATTGCAAACTGCAAGCAACGAGTTGAAAATGATAATGGAGAGTTGAAGGATTGGATTCAAAATGCAAACGACAAAGAGAAAAACGCATTAAGAGTACAGACGTAAGGGTTTTGTTTTCATTGCTAGAATCTTGCCAAACCCAGTGCAATTGTTTGGTAGCGTGAGAGCTAGGGTTTTGGAGCGTGAGTTACGTGAGTAAGCACTGAATTGCAGGCTGGAAAAGGAATAGACCTGAGAAGGAAGGCATTTTGCACAGACAAATGCCAAACTAATGGGCCATATGGACGTTTTCTACAGCGAGGGGAGAGGAAACGCCTAGGTAGACAAATGGATAGACCTGCATGTAGATGGGGGCAGACTGGCAGGCAAACAAATGCATTTCTGCTATGGACAACTACATAGCATATTCCAAGCATAAAGAACTATAGGCTCTGATACCACTGTTGGACACATGAAATAGAAGATAAGCGTGTAGTGCATTTATTAATCAATATGATACATGTATAAATACATAGTCTTGACCTTTATATTTGTATTCCAAGGTCTCTTGGACTCCCTACGATCGTTACACTGTCACTTGACCTTTCACATTCTTACGCAAGTGACTAATACCATAACCCTAGCGGATTAGGTTTCCAACTATTTTGTATTTTTTAATGCTTGTTGCGGTTTGCCAATTTTTTCACCAATGTTGCCGAGAAGTTGTATTTTGGACCCTCATCAATTTTTTCAGCAATAGTTGTACTCTACTTTTTTACATTAGTATAAAGATGCTTCTAGGCTTCAAACTGATAGGGATAAGCCTATAATCCTAGTTAACTACGACACTATTTTTTCACATTAGTATAAAGTTGCTTATAGGCTAATCCCTATAAGCCTACATCACATCCTTATAAGCCAAGATCTGCCACCCTTGTGTGTAGGATCCACGGATCCAAATCCATCGGGATCCATCATGGAAACAAATCCACAGGAGAAGGAAACATATCTTGTGAAAAACTAAACAATCCTGAAACTTCTAGTGCTTTTTTGACCCACCAATCCCCCCAAAAATTGGTCTTTTAATGAAAAATCCCAAAACCCCAAACACCTAAAGGCTAAAACCCTAAACCCCATTCTTGATCAAGGTCTAATCTATACTTATGTCAAGATCTATTCTCGAGGTCTGATCTATCAAGGTCTACTCTCAAGGTTTCATCTATCATTATGGTCAAAGTCTGTTGTCCAGGTCAAATCTATCCTTATGTGCTACCAGTGTTGCCGAAGCGTGGGAGCGAAGCGGGAGCGGGAGCGGGAAGCGGGAGCGTGGGAGCGCATTTTTCAAAAAATGGTCGGGAGCGAAGCGTCTCCGGAGCGTTTTTATATATATATATAAAAATATATATATATTAAATTATATATATATATATGTACTATATATATTAAAAAAAAAAAAAAACATGTAGAATGCCAAACTAGATGCAAAATTTATGAAACATGCATGTTTCAGATACTCCAATATAAGAAATGCCATCTAAATTCAATATTATCCATCATTCCATGAATCTTATATAGTACATTAATGAATAATCATTCAAGCATCAACCATCTAGCAGCTAACAATTACACATACAAAGTAAGAAATTGAAATACATTTTACAAATACAAATACAAACCATATAGATTCTAGCAATTCCAAACATACAAACTTTAGAACCATATAATAGGGAAGTACATCTGCATTATTAACTTATGGAATGAAAAAGGTTATCCACCAATTGTCAACATGAGTCATGGCCAAATAGTTTTGCCATAAAAATCATTATTTGCATAGGTACTACAATGATAATTGAAATCTGAAATCTAGTAAAATGAAAAACAATCTATTTCCCCTACTCCTATCTCTCTTCTGCACCCGTAATTACCGCATTCCTCGTGGGGTACTTGTGGTGGTAATGTCACATGTCTTCAATCATTGACACATTATTCACTTGTTGGACGCATTCTTCTCTTGTTGGGAGAATATCAGAGGTGTTGGGGTTGATTCTTATACCCTTGGGTTGTATTTCTCTTGCCAATCAACTTATCTTCCATCCTGGGTGACTTTACTACCTTGGAGGGCCGATTTATGGTGGATAGAGACCAGATTTCTTTGCTCGGCGAGTTTTATATGTATTGGGCTGAACTCTGAGAACATCATTCCTCATTTGTGATCAATTTTGTTGGGTCGCATACTTATTTTCCTAGAGCAGAATTGTTTGTTGGATATTGTCTCATTTCATGAACTCGGTAATCACCATGTGGGGGCGAACTTAATCTATAGATCTGTTGTCTATCACTCCATCTAACAACTACACAAGGAACCATTCTACATGCCTGTATTACACTCAGACTGTTGTTGTATATTTTCTACTCACAGCAAATTAGCACTGTTTATCATGCCCATGCCAATACAACAAGCCAAAGCCTCATTACTAAATGTAATATTGAGTAGATTTCTGATTGTGTTACAGCTTGAGATAGAATAAGTAATGTCATAGCTGTTTTAAGTTTCCATTTGCTATTTATTGAAAGTATCAGTAGACGCTAGAAGAGTTTGAAATTGCTGTTAGCACATCATCTTTTGCAAACTGTTTGACAATTTGCCTGAACCATAAATTAAGAAAAAAACATCAAAAAATATTAGCCAAAAAGCCCACCCACAAAGCCAAATTTAAAAAAATATGAGAAAAAAAATAAAAAAAATAAAATAATTTCGGGCCAAAAATCAGGGAGCGCGGTTCCGGGGGGTCGGGAGCGGGTCTTGTAGGCTCGGGAGCGTGGGGGGAAGCGGACCGGGAGCGAGCGGGAGCGTGGAGCTTCGGGAAAAGGCAGGGAGCGCCAGGGACAGGTCGGGAGCGCGGTTCGGGAGGGCCGGAGCGTGGGGGGGAGCGCGGTTCCGGAACGCTCCCGCTCGGAGCGCGGTTCGGGGGTCCGGACCGGGGGGGGGGACGCTTCGGCAACCCTGTGTGCTACATTGTTGCTCACTTCACCCACACTATTATTTGGTCCTGCCACAGCCTTCAAGAAAACCACTTTATCCATTGTCAATATGGACATGTGGATGTGGCTCACAAAAATGTTGTTATGACCTGCTTCATGCTCACGATGAAATGGTCTTAAAAATTAACAATGATTAATAATGGTTATAATGTATCAAATTATTAGTTATGGTACATGGAAGGCTAATAGTAATATGCATGAGAGCTCTCTTTTTTTAGTTATAACTTGTAGTTCTGCTGTTGTGATTCCTAAATGGTTTTGATTCTTAACTCTATTTTTTTAAATTATAAAAATAGTTTTATAATTTTTTGTACTTGTCATTTCCCCACCATATCCAAACTCTGGGTTTTCATAAATCTGGCAGAACCATATCTTGGAAACTTAGCTTATCCCCCCAAAAAAGTGCCACCTATAACCATTGATCGTCGCAATGATCCTGACATCATGGATAAAAAATCTTGATCCTCAACATTTATTCTGAAATATATGTATTAAAACAAACACTTAAAAATACTATCAAAATTGTTTACATTTTAAGTTAGACATTTCAAATTAATAGTTTCAACCTATGCAATTTTGAAGGGCTCATTCAATAGATCAATACAAGATCCAAGGGAGATGTCACTGCTTGTTCTGCGATTCAAGAGGTCCCTCTCCACTTTCATCCACTACCCTAACCAAAGATGTCTAGCTCTTTACATGTAGCGTCTAGCTCTTTAAATGCATGAAGTGGTGACTCTCAAATGGAAAACCTTACAAGTTTCTTCCATGTCTCATCCTATCATATTGATTACCTTGTTTTTTAGCGTACTTTTGTGCCTAGGGCCGATAAGCGACACAAAGATAATCTAGGGCTTGGCACAGCAAGGACCATATCAATGAGGCCTTGTACAATGATTCACTCCAAGGTCGGTCAAGTTACCATGAGGCACAAAGGAATACTCGTCCTCAACATGGACTTGTTTGACAGTCGAATCTAGGCTAGGCCCTATCATGAGAGTTTTTCCTTCAGCGTCGAATATTAAGAAAGTCTCTACTTGTGGTACATGTGCTCCTCCCAAGGTCACCCAGCCAAGCCCTCTCAATGCTAGACTTGCTCCTAACAAAATCATTGAATCGCATATTGGTGCCTTTTCAATGATTGATGTGACCACAAATACTCCCTCCTCCTCCTCTCTCTACTTCCTCATCTTGACCTATTGACTTCTAGTAAAGCTTTTTTTCTCCCTTTTCTTTCTTTGATTTATGACATATTTTGCAGCTTCTATCTTTTGTCTATCTTATATTTCTTTTGGAGTAGCCTAGTGCACTCCCACAAATTATTATCATTGATTGTATTACCTAGTCCCATTGGCCTACTTTCTAGTCATTTGTTGGACACTAATAAAATTATCTTATCTTATAGATGGTAGTTTTTCTTGAGATAAATATTAAGTAAGATATGTCATTTTAAAAATTGCCTCTGAGTTAGGGGATTAGAAGTCACAATGCCCACATTAGGGACCACAATTGATTGTGAAAGACCTACTATGTCAAACTACCTAAAAGGGCCTAAAGTATCATGCTAGTTACTTGACACAAGTATATACTAGTTGGTGTAGTATAAGGGGCACTCAAACTACTCCCATTTCTAGCGAGCTTTCATATTCAAATCCAACAAAAATCATAGTTCCACCACATTCAAAATTCTCTCCATGGTGGAAGTCTACCCCTGGGATTTTGGGCCTCTCTGAATCTACCCAAAACCTTGAAAATCTCAAAAAATGAATAGATCCATCAGAACTTTACCTATGATGTTTCATCGGATTCCAACATAGCTTGTCGAAAATGGGGTGTTTTGGGTGCCCCCTATCAAATATGCGCCTATAATGGTGTATGTGTGACCAATCTCAATATGTGTGTCTATTTGGGTGTACAGAGTCTACAAATGTACCCTTGGACCCTCCATAACATGAGGGTTGTAGGCTCATACGACACGACCCCAAAGCCTTGCAAGGCATAGAGATTAGCCCAAGGATCTACAAATGACCTTGTTATACCAGTTCAATTACATGAGTCGATAGCAAAAATCATTCAAAATGAGGGTTTTTCTTTTCCTTTTTCGCATTTATATTTGATAATGGCGAGTTTTTGCATCCACATGTGAGTTGCACTTATCAGTAGTGAATGACCGAATCAGGTGGTGAATGACCGACACGTTAATTGCAAGTCAAGGTCGGATGTGTGAATATTTGTGGGTTTGACTCGCTGTCGATGAGAGGTGGTGAATGACCAACACGTTAATTGCAAGTCAAGGTCGGATGTGTGAATATTTGTGGGTTTGACTCGCTGTCGATGAGTTTGACTTCCTAGCAGAGAGTCGGACTAGGAACGTAGTTAACTTGGCTTGGCAGCAAGGCCTGGCAAAGTCTGACTTAGGAGAACTCATACGACTCAATGTGGTTTTCAACAATGACTTTCATCCTATGAGCACAACAGATGCAAAGGTGAGGAATGACAAAACAACCTACACATTATTGATTACATTCATCAAATATTATAGAGCACTGATACCCGACATAAGCCCACTTATTACGTTTATCGCTCTTTGTATATACATCCTTTTGTCTGGCCCCATCTTTCCTACTTATAGGCTCAACCTATGGGCCATGAACATGACCCATGTAAACCTGCAGGACCTGAGCCCTGTGAACTATTAGGATTCTCATGCGATATGGACCCACAATGCCTAAACGCTCTGTAGCTCATAAGCAATACATACTTCCAAAATGAAGGCGCAGGAACAACCTTACACATACACACACATATTGAACTAATACGTTAATATCATCCTACATATCATTACAATGAAGATAAACGACATACTACTAAAATTTTATTGTGGGAGAAATTATTTGCCGAGAATTCTGCACTGTGTAATAAAGCATAAAAGATACAGAAAACCACTGAGAACCAGAGACGCAAAAAAATAGGTCGAATACAAAATACTCGATATCATGTATCATGCAACAGCCAGAGCCCAATCAGCTCATGGTATCCAAAGGACGAAGAACAGCTCGAGGTATCAAAAGGACATGGCACGCATTTTTAGCAAGAAATTAAACAGGACAGCCAAATCAAACCCTTGACTTCAGTAGCACAACCCAGCAGACTTTTTTCCAACAAACCTGATCATAAATGAATGCTGAAACTGTAAAACAAGAAATTCATGTCTTCAAACCGACATATAAGGGAGTTACGAGATAAACCCATCGCGGATTTCTCAAACATACTTGCAAATAACAAGAAGGACCCCAGGGTGCATATTCATACAAAATGGAAAAAAGATAAGCTTTCTAAGATATGTACTCACCCGAGTTTCTAGCTCTCCCACAAAACTCAAAACAGGAGATTATCCCGAATTCGAAAAACTGAATGATGGACTTGGAGAATTATTGAGATGTTCCCAGTTCGAATCTGCTGCGTGAAAATCGCGATAAAAGTCGCCCCTCTTCTTCTATCTCAGCACGGTATGCACTCTGGCGTTTATGTTTTTCCTACGTGGTTTCCTACTAAAATATCCTAGTTTTAACTTGGGGTAAAATAAACTCTACCGCAGTGACCGTGTTTGACCATCGTGGTCACATTTGATGCTTCTTGGGAGCACACACTGCTTTGATCTTCCAAAAGGGGAATCACTTTTGAACAGAAGGTTGTGGTGAGGAACAGTTTGCAGGTGGGAGAAAGGCCAAAGTGGAAGAATCCATAACTAGATTGAGCGATTGGACTTTTACTCCATCAGGGCGGCTGACCCTTTATTCCAAATAGGGCGGTTGTACCATTTGGACTCCTCTTTCCTTTGCCTCCACCCTGTAAAGGTATGTCCATATTCTAGAAACTTTTTGGAACGTATGGAATTTTTTAATACGTGTGGCCCTGGTATGAGCTGCCTTCTTCATCCATCTTTGGTTTGAAGAATTCAATCCAACCACTCGGTCAATTATTACTATTCCTCTGTATGCGTGTGTATGTTAATTTTCATTTATTAAATGTGTTTTTATTAGTGTTAAAAGTAATTGAACAAGGATATGCTGTTCCTACTTTTGAGAGTAGTGAAGAAATAAAATCAGAATCCAATCTACTATCAAATAAATTCTCAGTTATTTAAATGTTTATAATGTTAATTCTCAACGTATGCATTCAAATGCTTGTAATGATATAGGTCAGTGGTTAAATTTTGACTGGTATTTATTAGTTTTTTCCATATTTAATGGTCAAATACGGTTAATTTTCAAATTTACAGGTAATTAACAATGTTCACTTAATTTTTTAAACCATCAATTTGACTAGTAGGTTAAAAATTTGTTCGTATCCATATATTTATATATAATATAATATATAATATATTTAAATAACAGGTTAAGCATGGGAATGTCCTACTTTAGATGAAAATATGTTTTAATGGTTTACTTTTTATCCAAAATTAAGGTTTATATATTTCCTGGTTTTATGGGGTATTTGGAAGTACAAAAATAAAGTTTTATTTGAACATTGGTCCAGACATGATTCTAGCACTGTCACCAATATATTTCTATCAATTAAAGAACATACACGGGGAAGTGAAGATGATAAACTGGATTACATTCTTAATCTGGTCTTTTTTTATGACGCTCTATAAGTTTTTTCGATGGTGTAGCAGCTGGTGGTTTATGTGGTTTCAGAATTTATTTTGCAAATGGCGAAGGCAATAATATGAACGCTGAGGTTATGGGCTTATGGGGTCTCTTATACTTTGCATCTAGATTATGCATAAACAAGTTGATGGTTGTTGGAGATTCTAAAGTAGCTATGGATTGGATAGCATGAAAAGAAAAGTTGAATCTATTATATCTAAATTCATCGAAATCAAAGATCATGAGTTTAAAAGATACTTTCAGTGGGGTAAAATTTATGAATATACACATAAAATTCAACATTGAAGCAGATACACTCTCCAAACATGTTATGAGTTGTTCTATCGAATGGTTATATTATGAGGAATCTATAGAAGCATCTGTGGTCAATGCAGATCCTTTCTTATTATTCTAAAGTCATAAGCACACAGTTAAACATTAAGAACCAAATGTTATTGTTTTTGTATATGACATGTATCTGTCATCGTTTTTCTAACAAGTACCATTTAGTTGGATTTTATTATTTTTTGAAGGAAGTATTATGATAGATATACAGAAATATGGATAGATAAAGTCCCAACTTTTTGAACTGTTAAGATTTCTACAGTTTACATATCCATGTGTAATAGAAAGTTTATCTTGATTCCTAATAGAATAACAGTGAAACTGTTTTTTTTTTTTTTTTTTTTTCTGCGAGGAAAAAAAAAGGTAACAAGTTGTAACAGGTTGTAGAGCATGCTCATAAAAATTTAATATTAAATTTCAATCACAGTGAACATTGTCACGCTCGCTTTTATTGTTCGAATTTGGGATGGAAATTGTCTTTGTGTGAGGATGGAAATTGTATTTGTTTGGTTGAATCTACGCATCTATGTCAATTTTAAAAAACACATTGTTTCACACTTATTTTCTCAATACTTTTGGTTTTCCAGAATCCATGTGTTAAATACCTTCCCACCAGTGTTTTTAGATGTCTTCCTAATAATAAGAATAAGCATGGGTGCCTCTGATTCGGAGTCTGCAACTCGAGAAATAAAACAAAGTTGTGTGGTATAATCTCTTCATTTTTATTTAATAGAAGCTAATAATTCATTGAAAAAGTAGAAGCGAGGCAAGGAACTTGTGGCTCTGGGAAGGGAACGCAAGGAGCCTTCGTCATGGGCTTGAATGTGGACGATGAGGGGGGCATATTTTTCTTGGGTCTAGCCTTCCAGTCCCTGTGTTTGTATGAGCCATATCACAACAAAGAGATCTCCCCATCTTCAGAGACAGATGAAAGAATGAAGGCATAAATGTGACCAATTCTGAATCGAATGAAACTCATAATTGGAAGAGAGTAATTTAATACAATAGGTATCTAATTGCATGTTGTTAAGTTATTTCACCTTGATTTAAATGACGGGCAAAAAAAATTTAAACGTCGTGAGAAAGGCAATTTTAAAGACAAACTCGTCACAAAAATTTTACTTGACGAGTAGGAGTGCCCGTCAAATTTATACATTGATATAGGTTATGTCTTGCCATTAGCTTGATCTATGGTTGAGCAAAGGAAGGTTATCTATTTGCTTTTCATTAACAAACATTTGAACTTGGATGTTGCAAATAGGAGTAGATGAAATTTATAGACTAAAGTTGCAAATGCTTTTTTTTTAAAGAGTTATCTAAATTCGTGATGATTCCACAATTACATTGGATCATTGGTTATGTAGGTTTGATATTTTGATATACTTTGCTCAACACTTTTAAGTTCAATTGTTTGATTGATCTATTACAAAGAGGTGGAAAATGTGCTTCCATTTTCAAAATTATACCAAGCTCTTGCTTTGATAGTGCATCTACAAAATGTGTTAAAAGGGATGCACCATTTTCCCAATAGTTTCCCCGTTGATTTTGATTAATTGTTCGACCAAGCAAAGCCATTATTCAAGCCATTGCTAAAGTCTAAAGATTAGATCGATGTGGGCAAGAATGATACACTGGGGTTCCAAGTCCATCGAAATTGTGGAAATGTGACACTTAATTGCAATTCCATGGAGCTTGAATAACTTATACACTGAAGTCTTGAATAACTCATGCAATGCAGTCTTGACTCAACTTTAGCGTTTTGACCAATTTCTTCCATTCCAAGCCATTGTAAATGTACATGTATACTCTGAAGAAGGTAGACAAGTTTAACCTCACAATTGATATTTTAAAGAACTTTTGAAAGCTTGATTAGACATTTTACAACAAAATTGGCACAATTTTTACTTCCTCGCAAATTCCATATTAATACTTAAATAATAGCATTTTCCAGAATTCAAGTTAATGATTATGTCCATATTAAAATCATCAATATCACTATTTCGAGAAGCACAGCCTGTCTTCTTTTGAGATATGTTATGCAATATAGTTATGCTTGTAATTATCACAAATTGCATCTAAAACATAAGTAAGGACTTTGGGGATTAAACTTATGGATAACCCCTCCATATTAACAATGTAATCATTGCTTCAATCATTTTTTTAGTCAAGCATTCTCACCTAGATTTAGCAATGAATGCATTACAATGAAACAATGTTTATACAATAATCTAATGGATTAGTCATAAAACATTAGGCTTTACATGTAGTTTCACATAGCATAGTAGACCCACTCTAAAATCGATTTTGATTCAAAGTTTGGTCCTTGCAAGGGATTTTCAATTCAATGTGGGAGTTAATATAATCGACTTCATGACCAACATCACACTTCTTAGTAACTCACAATTGAGCAAGGATTAGTTTTACTGGGTGCACCATATTGATAAGGAGCTCTTTCATAACATTGGGCCTATATATTACTATCACCTCGACATCAACTTCACTCAACAATGAGAAACTTCTACTTCGTTAATCTCATTAGTCATGTTAACAAATACTTTTTGAAGGATCATGGTAAAGGCTTGTATGATCTATACCAAGGGAGATTCCCATCAAAGGTTGACCATGTAATCTTTAAAGCAGGAGACCACTAGCGGTTTGTCCTCATAACACCTATCTTATTTTTAAACTCGGATATCATTGTCCTTAGATGAGTAGACTAGACTACACATATATCATTTTCCATCTTCATAGTTTAATGAGCATAAACAAAAATCTATGTTATTGGTTGATGAACAATTATGAAATAGAGAGCATATCCAACCCCATTCTGATTAATTAGCATTAGCTTCAATAATCGATTAATTATACATTTATAATGCTAACATGGTTGAGGAACGTAATATATTCAATGCTTAGATGGGAAAGGGACATAATGACATGGACGAAGTGGTAGGCATAAGAACTATCCTGTCATCGAGAGATGAACACCTCCCAACATTGTTTTACTTATAAAATAAAATGATGCAACAATCTTAAGTCTTAAAATAAAGTGATTTGATTTTGAAGAAAAAAGAGATGCCTAGCTTTTGGATTCATGTAATGTATGCAAACCTTTTACTATAATGTGTTTAGATTTGGGAGAGTAATAACAAATATATGAGAAATTATGGACACTATAGCTACATGTCTTGTTATCACTATGTAGGTTTGAGAGAAGTTGATTTGGATTTATGAGTGGAACGAAATGAATAACAAACTGAATACAATAATACAGAGATACGAAGAGCAACAACAGATATCCAGTGAACAATAACTTCTATTGAATAAATAAAATAGGTTGAAACTGTAAAACTGCAAAACTAAAAACAACTTGCTCGAATGGTGGTAGTTATCTTTGAGAAGAGATGTGGATGCTACGTGCATCTCTCTAAGTAGAATGATTACAATGAGGCTCAAGAGGCCTTTTTAACATTACTCATGAATGTCAAAACCTTAGAAATCCATAAACCTGACCCTAGGAGTTGAAACGCCAAAAGTTATGTGGGCCCCGATGGGTAAGTTGGTACCTCAACTTCCCGGGGTCATAACTTTTGCATAGGACCTCTATTTTAGGTGTGTGATAGCCCATTGGAAAGGTATTTTTGAGAAATACACATTATTCTGTCAAACTCTGACTCTATCTACAATTTGACTATGGAAAGACCTAAAATAATAATAATAATAACATTGTTTAGGGCCCCAAAACGGCCCTGGAACTACAAAAAGATGTACTGACATGAAAACTTCCAAAATAAGTCAGTTGGAATAGGTGGGCGGCCACCAATATCCACCTGGATGTTGTGTAGGGCTTCAGGATAGCCCCAGAAGTGCAGAACCCACAATTACAAAGAAATGCCATCATTACAGAGAAATGTGTTGAACTAAAAATTGTCAAGAGGAGCCAGTTGGAATAGGTGGGTGGCCACTAATATCCACCTGGATCAGAAGCACACCTGTATATATCATAGTTATTCAAAACGTCACAGGTTTAATTGAACTCACTCCACTTCAATATTGTGCAGTCTATACCCCAAAGGAGTTCTAGAAAATGGGCAAGTTCACAAGTGTATCCCTTATATGTATTGTCATTATAAGAAAACAATTAACAGGTATATTATTATATTATTAGGAAAATATGTGGTGGATGGAGAAAGAGCAGTTGTCATCGATAGTCATCTAGCAATGTGATGCATGACATTTGGCAATGTGGTGCAACGTTATCAACACTACTAACATTGCAATGTGATTCAATTCATATGGAATATGGAGATAGTAGGGTCTATTAGCAATAAATATGAATATGCAGCCCTTGTTATCTTTAGCCTCATGGTCAGTTCCGAGGAATGTGTTATATGGAGGTTTGTGAGATGCAATCAAATACCATGGTTTCATTCCATTTGACTTTCACAATGTCGTTGGGAAGCATTAGCCTTGGATCAATTATAGTTCATGTGATTGACTCTCTCATTTGTGGTAAGTTGTTCAATAGCTTCTCTATGTGGTTTTTGTGTGGACTTTACTTTGTGCTCCTTGTTCAATAGTTTAGATTTCAAAGGAAGATTATCTAGCACTCCTATGCAACCTTTCACCAATCGCTTTGTCATGGAGGAGTCTTTTGTGCCATTCCAAGGAATTAAGAATGATTTGAAGGGAAGGTTGTTATGTTACAAACAAGATTGCATTGGTGGTTTCAATGCAAGATTCAAGGATTTATTTCAACCTAAGCTAATTACAATTGCGATGGAACTTTATTATTGAATTAAGGCTAAACAATATGGCATTTTCTACTCTGAGCATTATTGTCTCCTCTTATTTATTTGATTACTATTAGATTCTACAGTAGTTGGGAATTTTTAACAATGTTTCACTTTGTTATATAAAAAGAAACTATGATCTTAAATTCATTTACTAGATACAATTATTTAACCAACTTGTCCAAACTCCATTGCTCTTTATGCAAAGGAATTTTCAAAACACATGTAGTTGCATTGGAAATCTCATAAAACCTTTGCATCTCCTATCTCGCACCTTGTGCAACTATGTTTTCTTTTCATTTTCATAGTTGCACCTATGTCTAGCCATTTCCAGTGTTGTTGTGAGATTGTGTGGTCTTTCCCTACACAAGTTTTACCTCAAAGCTTAAAAGGAAAAAGAAAAAGAACTTTTTTTTATCAATTTGTTTGAAGTATTTTAGCTTGTCATTAGCGTTACCTATTGCTACCTATTTATGACTTTATTGTAGTGAAAATAAATAAAGAATGCATGGATTTAGATTTATAACTTGTAAACATCTAAGATTGCACACAAAGCTCTCATACTCATCTTTACAATTACTCGCCTTATACCCAATTGGGAATAGAAAAGATTTAAATAATATATTTTGAGATGATGGTATGTCATGGTGTGCATGAGAGGTTTCATCATGTATATGGATACAATTATGTAAATACATGTGGGTGCGATAAACTTCCACTTTCGTAGCACTTCAACATATTTGTTATTTGAAAGGCCAGACCTACCTTAACAATCAATCGAGAAAGGAAAAGGAAACATGAATTATAACAAGTGTTGCATGGCAACATAGTCCCTGCCAGGTTGGGATGGGAGTAAATGCGACCTAATACAGACACATGGCTAGAAAGTTGAAATACATGTGGTTTGCATGCAGAACATAGTATTCCCGAATTAGTTCTTCCTGAAAAATATAAAAAATTATCAACATTTGAAAGGTTGTTGGATACAAAAAATTTGGCATTACCGAATTAGTTATCTTTAAAACAAGGGCTCCTGGACACAAAAGAAGTTGAAATTTATGAAATTATAGGTTCCTGGATAGCATAAACTATACATACCAAAAATATAATTTTATAAAGTAGATATTTAGTTTTATACATACGAAAAATGTACTTAATGGATCGCGGGTTGTCGGGCTCAAAATTGGGCCTCTGATGTTCTCTGCAATACAGAAATTGAGAAGCGGAGTTGCGGACTACAGAAATTTATCAGAAATTAATAAATTATACATACAAAATATGTAATTTTATAAAGTAGATATTTAGTTTTATACATACGAAAATTGTACTTTTATAAAGTACGGGGATGAGATTTTATAGAGCATGCACGGAGCCCTCATTGGATACTTAGCCAGTTTTTAGATCACGGGTTCTCAGGCTGGCGGGCTAAAAATTGGGCCTCTGATGTTCTGTGCCCTACAAATAGCACCGACAGTTCCGCGATATATAAAATGACACGCGAAGTTGCGGACTATACAAATTTACCAGAAATTAATAATGTATGTTACATATCTGTGGAAATTACATGAACATTTAAAAACATATAATAGAATAGTAATAGCGTCTGTTACATTTAGTTTGCTTTAAAACTAAGGCTTTTCTTGGACAAAAAAAATATAGCATTGCCGAATTAGTTTTCTTTGCACACGTTTTATAGAGCATGCACGGAGCCCTCATTCCATACTTAGCCAGTTTTTGGATCGCGGGTTCTCAGCCTAGCGGGCTAAAAAATGGGCCTTTGTTGTTTTGTGCCCTACAAATAGCACCGAGAGTTCCGCGACATACAAATTGACAAGTGGACTTGCGAACTATAGAAACTTATTATAAAATAAATAATGTCTGTTACATATCTCTGGAAATTACATCAACATTTAAAAGCATACAATAGAATAGTAATAACGTTTGTTACATAGTTTCATGGAGGAAAACACAAAGAAATTAGCATTCTCGAATTAGTTTGCTCTAAAGCAAAGGGTTCTGGACAAAAGAGAAATCAAAATCTATCAAAGTATAGGTTCCTGGACAACCAAAAAGTTAGCATACAATAGAATAGTAACAACGTCGTTCAAGACAACAAAAATTAGCATACAACAGGACACAAGAAATGTAGCAGATCGGAATTAGTTTTCTTTGGAACAAACAAGAAAGGTTCCTGGAAACCCAAAATTTAGTATACAATAAAGGCATTGTCGAATGAGTTTTCTTTGGAATTTATCAAAAATTAGTAATGTTTGTTACATGTTTTTGGAAATTTAAATGCGTTTGTCATATAGACTGGGATTGGGGCTCCCGCGGACCATAAAAAGAAATAAGTACAATAATTAGGAACGTCGAAAGAAGAAATGCGCGACAATAGAGAGGAAGACCCGAAAAGAAAAAAATGGAAGTTATGAGTCTTTGGTTATAGTTTTGTATTTAAAGAGGTCACAAGTGGATTGATAAAGAAAACAATATGACAGCATAGACTTAAACTGGATTGATAAATAAAACAAGATGCCAGTATAGACTTACTATGAAGCCGATGCATTTGTGTTGTTGTCATCGATGGTCAGTCGAGTCCTGTTGACCGGTTGTTGCCCTTCCTGGACGAGGCTGTCCATTCTTTGTTGGAACCATTCTTCGATGTAGCTTTTCATGGGGGCTGTGTTGATTTCATCTCGGATTTCTATGTCGTAAAGGTCGTTTTCTAATTTCCTTAGATCCATTGAAATACTATGCAGACTCTATTCAATTTCTTCATTGTGTGTCGCATAGTCCAGTACCCAATGCTCGTGCTCATCTAGATGATGTTCAACTATGTCATAAAAATTTTCGAAAGACAACCCCTTTAAAATATCAACTTGTTCCTGGAAGGCTTCTTTGGATATTGACAAGGATTTGAGAATTAAGTTTGGATCTTGAACCTCGTTGGTAGTTCTAGCTAAGTCCATCTGGAGCAGGCTTGTGAATAAATCTTCCTTTTCTGATATGACTTGTTTACATGATTTGACAATGAGCTCCAGGTTGTTAAATTTCTTTTGCTAGCATGCTTTTACTTTTTTGGTCCGCTTTGGGGAAGGGAGTTTCTCTTGTCTTCTTTTCAATTCCAATGTGTTGACGGCATAGTTGGCAAAAGGGGCGAGTACTTGATCACAAAAATGTTGTTCATTTTTTAAATTCGCCTCCAAATGTTGCAGGAAATCATTGGCCTTCTTTCCGAAGGAAACTAAATTTTGCGATGTTTCCCAGGCTTCAGTAAGTAGCTGCATTCTTTTGTTCACGTTATTCTCTACAAGGGCTCTAGAGCATGCAAGGAGGGTAGAGGATTCTTTCATATTGGCTGCAGTGGTAGTAGGCACGATTTTTTCCAAAGGACTGGCAATTTTTGGGGTTGCAATGAAAGCCTGCTCATATTCGTTGAGGCGGTATTTCAAATTGGCA
Organism: Picea sitchensis; assembly: GCA_010110895.2. Lineage (NCBI taxonomy): Eukaryota > Viridiplantae > Streptophyta > Pinopsida > Pinales > Pinaceae > Picea > Picea sitchensis. The sequence continues at coordinate 427,750 of SNQJ01S0002750.1, read as the reverse complement.
TTTTCCGTCTCAATTCCTCCAATGGAATCATGAATAATTTCACCGGCTACCTGGTGAAATGAGGAGATTTGGGACGGCTGCATTTCCCTAAAGTTAATCTCTGTGTGAGATTTGCCTTTCCCGTTTGCTACACCTCTCTTTTCAATGACCATACTTTTAGATTGGTTGTCAAAAATAACGCTTTGGATTACGAAGGATTCATCTACGTAAAAAAAGTCGGTCTCAGATATTTCCACTTCGGACGACCCAATTTTCTGCATGTGCTCATTTTCAATTTCAAGTTGCAGTTTTCTACTTTCAATTTCGGGTTCGTCGACCTGCTTTGCATTGTTTTTTCTCTTCCTCGTCAATGGAATTTTGTGACAACTATCAATATTTATGCGAGGAGGGTTCGTATCTCCTCCTTCATTCGAAGATTTCTAGGTTGCTTTCTTACTGGGGTGGACCGTCGAAGCGATGCTCCGTGATGTCGTGCTCTTGGGAATACTGGCGGGGGACTGGGTACTCTTCTCAACAGATACTTTTCCATGTTGTTTGTACAATTCAGTCGCGCTTTGCAATGTCTCTGCGTCGCAATCGTTAGAAGCAGGATTGTTGTTGACATTGTCCCTGTCTTGGGTCAGGTGTCTATGGATAAAAGAGGTGTTAAAGCCAACAACCAGTAAATGTTCTTGAAACATGCCAGTAGGGTCAAACCCTTTTATCCTTTCAGCGTACGTTAGGTTCAATTTCTTGAAATGGGCGGCAAACTCGTCAATCTTGTTGATGTTTCTGCACACGAAGTCTCTGACTTTCTAGGGTAGAGGAATGAACTATTTTTTTTCTTGTCATGGAAAAAATGCAACCAGTGGTTGTATTGCCTTGCTATTTATGTAACAAACATCTTATCCGTGATGTGGCATGGAAGGTGTTGGCGTTGGAAGTCACTCCTGGATTGCAGCAGGAGCAGAGTCTGATGCCCATCAATTTATGTCACGATTTGTTTATAGAGGGTGATAAAGTGGAAAAAAACTCGAAACAATATCGTTATAACACCGAAACTAGGTTGGACATGCACAGGTAGGTGATGTCTTAGTTAAAATTCAAACAGTGAGTTGTAGTAAGGGTGAATAGGAGGAAGACTTCTGTGAGGAAAGGCATCGGGATGTTGTAGGCATCGGGCTTCTAACAGCCTGTAGACGAAAAACTTGAAACATAAGATCTTCTCACACTCAAATGTAGGCAACACTGGAGAATATAACAGTGTTACAATAAATCCTTTATCATAACATAGTCACAGTAATTCACACGAATCAGTCGATCATGAACTCTCTCGGTATGAGATGAAACTAGATGGGATAGGAAAGTTGTCTGTTATAAAACAAGAAATCTCATGTATAGATACATAACCAGAGAACTAGAGCCTATGTTAAAACTTTACAATCGGGAGCTTTGCTCTACCATTGATACCTTTAAAAATACAAAAACTGAGTACATATACTCAGAAAAATTCGCCCAACAGAGGCATGCTCGGACCTCCAAGGCGTGGCGTCCCTTCAGTCAAACTCAGACGGAAATCCTTCGTTAGACGTCACCTTAACTTTGCATGGCCTTTGCAGGGGAGGTAGCTGAAACATTAAAGGCTAAAATGGCGTGTGCAGACTCCTCTGGTCAGATGAGAACTCGGCACGACTTCTTTGGAGAAAACCAACGTACAGGACCATCTCGAGTAGACTGCCTACCAGAACCTCCATGCTTTGCATTTAATGAGTGAGTCAAGGTTTCAACTACCTCCATCCACCTTCATTTATTTTTAGCGAGGACCAAGATCGAGGTCGAGCTGAACTGGTCTCTGGAGAACGCGGTGATCCCTTCTGCAGCTAAACCCGACGCTTCGACCCTTTGCGCAATTCTTTCTATCGCCCCCAAGTGACCACGGGCTGTGACCCTGTGCCTATCTTCAAAGGCACTTTCAGCATTTCGGGGTTCGGGGTTAGGAAGGAGCTGATCCTTGCTCTTCAAAGTCGCGATGGGCGAAATGCCGACATGGCCTGATCGGGTGCCACGTGTCCCTTGCCTGATCGGGCGCCACGCGTCCCTTTGGATGGGTGGTTGCGATTTTTTGGTGATACTGTGGGCCCGAGTCCTGAACACCTTTGGCATCTCGCATTTCGTGGATGGGAGGAGGCTGCTCCTTGTGCTTCAAAGTCACGATAGGTGAAATGTCAACATGGCTTGATCGGGCGCCACGTGTCCCTTTGGATGGACGGCTGCGATGATGTCGGCGTTTTGGGACCGGTCTTATCATATGGTGCGTGCTAGAGCCTTTTCCCCAGGCATGTTCCTCTGTGACCGGGCGCCAAGACCGTGGGCCCAATTCCTGAGCGCTTTCGGCGCTTCGCGTCTCGCGGATGGGAGGGAGCTGATCCTTGTCCGACAAAGTCGCGATGCGCGAAGAGGCGATAGAGCCTAATCGCGCACCACATGTCCCCTTGGATGGACGGCTGAGATTGGTCCATGATCAATGGTTGGATTGGCTTTTAAAGACTGACGACCATGATTATTTTTCCATTTGAACAACTCTTGCCCTAAGATCGTGGGCCCAACATTAAAATCTCTTTTGCATTTCGTGACTCGCGAGTTCGTGGGTCAAAGACCCTTTGCTCCTCTTTTCCAAACTCCCGATACCCGATATGTTGAAAGCACCTTTGAAGATAGGCACAGGGTCATAGCCCGTGGTCACTTGGGGGCGATAGAAAGAATTGCGCAAAGGGCGGAAGCGTTGGGTTTAGTTGCAGAAGGGATCACCGCGTTCTCCAGAGACCAGTTCAGCTCGACCTCAATCTTAGTCCTCGCTAAAAATAAATGAAGGTGGATGGAGGTAATTGAAACCTTGGCTCACTCATTAAATACAAAGCATGGAGGTTCCGGCAGGCAGTCTGCCCGAGATGGTCCTGTACGCTGGTTTTCTCCAAAGAAGTCATGTTGGATTCTCGTCTGACCAGAGGAGTCTGCACACGCCATTTTAGCCTTTAATGTTTCAGCTACCTCCCCTGCAAAGGCCATGCAAAGTTAAGGTGATGTCAGACGAAGGATTTCCATCCGAGTTTGACTGAAGGGACGCCACACCTTGGAGGTTCGAGCACGCCTCTGTTGGGCGAATTTTTCTGAGTATATGTACTCAGTTTTTTTTATTTTTGAAGGTATCAATGGTAGAACAAAGCTCCCAATTGTAAAGTTTTAACAGAGGCTCTAGTTCTCTGGTTATGTATCTGTACATGAGATTTCTTGTTTTATAACAGACAACTTTCCTATCCCATCTAGTTTCATCTCATACTGAGAGAGTTCATGATCGACTGATTCATGTGAATTACTGTGACTGTGTTATGATAAAGGATTTATTGTAACACTGTTATATTCTCCAGTGTTGCCTATATTTGAGTGTGAGAAGATCTTACGTTCAAGTTTTTCGTCTACAGGCTGTTAGAAGCCTGATGCCTACAACAACCCTCAGCCTTTCCTCACATAAGTCTTCCTCCTATTCACCCTTATACAACTCACTATCTGAAGTTTAACTAAGACCTCACCTACATGTGCATGTCCAACCTAGTTTCAGTGTTAGAACGATATTGTTCCGAGTTTTCTTCCACTTGATCACCCTCTATAAACAAATCGTGACATAAACTGATGGGCGTCGGGCTCTGCTCCTGCTGCAATCTAGGAGTGACTTCCAACGCCAACATTTCTGGCGCCGTTGTCGGGGACGAAGTTGAAAATTTTCCCCGAGATCGAACGACATTGAGCCTCTGATTCTAAAGGTGCATCAGGCATCAGAGCCTTTGAAGATTGCTACTGTGCACCTGGCGACTCCATTGTGACGACTCCATTGGAGTGAACCTGTTGTTTTAGTTGTGGCTTCCAGAGGCAAACACATGCGGTCTCATCCATAGCTGCCTCTAGCTACACCTATAGCTGATCCGGAGGTGATTTTCAGAAAAGGAAAGGCCTATGAAGGAGAAACTTCCACCGCCGAGCCAGGTAATCTACCATCTCCTTCCATAGAAACTCCATTTTCTTCTCCTTAGCTTCCCAGCAGACCTTTTTCTGAAGTCTCCCATTTCCTGAATTTCGGGAGTGTTCCAGCTGAGTTTTCCCCTCCCGGTCTGGGATTGGAGGGAGAAATCCTTGTCACTCCCCTTTCCCCTGAAGCTGTACCTTGGCCTGGACCCAGGACCACAGAATACTTCCCCACTCCTAGCTTTACCACTCCTCCTCTTGTTACTGTTGCCACTTCTACACAGAGAGAAGCATCTGTTGACTCAAGCCCGTTAGCCTTCTCCCTAAATCCCCTATCATTTCATGGAAGCTCATTCCCAGTATCCCCTTTTCGAGCCCCTTCCCCTCCGAGTTCTCCTCCACCTAATATCCCTATGGCAGGAGCAAATCCCCCTATGACCAGAATGGAGGCTATTATAGTTGCTAGGTATGCTCCCCTTGTGTTACCTCAACCTCTCAATGCCCTTCCAACAAATGGTTACCTCAAGCAGCTGCCCAAGTTTACAGGCGAGGGGGACATAACTGCAGAAGAACACCTCAAAGCCTTCTACAGTTTTACAGACGATCATGTTATCATGCATGCAAATGTATGGATGAGGATTTGTGTCCATAGTCTTGAAGGCGAGGCTAGAAAATGGTTTAGGGCCCTACCTCCTGGATCTATTGATGGGATTGAGGCTTTGGATAGTGCCTTTTTGAGACAATGGGGAGACAAAAAGGACTTCATGTATTACATGACTGAGTTTGGGTCTTTGAAGAGAAAGGAAGGAGAGTATGTCTCTGACTTCTCCAAAAGATTTAATAAAATGTACAATAAGATCCCCACCGAGATAAAGCCCTCTGAAGCCTCTACAAAGATCACTTATGCCAACGCTTTTGATCCTGATTTCTGCCTCCTGCTGAGGGAAAGGAGAGCCACCACTCTGGCTCGCATGCAAGATGCAGTCGTGGAAGTAGAGTCTAACATATTGGTTGTTGACCGACTCATGAATAAGGCTGACAGAGACGTATCCAGGAGAAGAACAGAGGCCTCCCCATCCCATTCCTCTCCCCTTCCCCTTTAGACGGATCAGGTAGCTAAAGTACTGAAATCCCTTTCAGCTAGAATGGAGAAGTGGGAGTTAGAGGGGAAGCCCACGTACATAAACCCCCAGAATACTGATAACAGAGGTTTCAAGAGGCCTGGTAAGAATATGCCATAGACTTTGCCAAAGGAACAAAGAAGCAGAGACAGGGATGACCAGAGGATTCATACCCCTCTCCAGAATAGCCTATTTGCTCATGAGGAAGGGGAGGAGGTGGATGAACTCGACCCTAAGATCCACTGCATCGAGGACACTTCCCCGTTTCCTCATTTGACTCAATCTGCATATGAAGAATCCCTTATCAACACTCAAATCAATGAGTTGAGTAAAGGGGAAAAGGCCAGCAACACTCCTAACAGATACAATCTCAGGTCAAAAAAGAAAGAAGGGAATTTNTGTCTCTGACTTCTCCAAAAGATTTAATAAAATGTACAATAAGATCCCCACCGAGATAAAGCCCTCTGAAGCCTCTACAAAGATCACTTATGCCAACGCTTTTGATCCTGATTTCTGCCTCCTGCTGAGGGAAAGGAGAGCCACCACTCTGGCTCGCATGCAAGATGCAGTCGTGGAAGTAGAGTCTAACATATTGGTTGTTGACCGACTCATGAATAAGGCTGACAGAGACGTATCCAGGAGAAGAACAGAGGCCTCCCCATCCCATTCCTCTCCCCTTCCCCTTTAGACGGATCAGGTAGCTAAAGTACTGAAATCCCTTTCAGCTAGAATGGAGAAGTGGGAGTTAGAGGGGAAGCCCACGTACATAAACCCCCAGAATACTGATAACAGAGGTTTCAAGAGGCCTGGTAAGAATATGCCATAGACTTTGCCAAAGGAACAAAGAAGCAGAGACAGGGATGACCAGAGGATTCATACCCCTCTCCAGAATAGCCTATTTGCTCATGAGGAAGGGGAGGAGGTGGATGAACTCGACCCTAAGATCCACTGCATCGAGGACACTTCCCCGTTTCCTCATTTGACTCAATCTGCATATGAAGAATCCCTTATCAACACTCAAATCAATGAGTTGAGTAAAGGGGAAAAGGCCAGCAACACTCCTAACAGATACAATCTCAGGTCAAAAAAGAAAGAAGGGAATTTTGATAGCCAGGATCAGCCCCACATAGCGGAAAGGCCTACTAAAGCTGCAACAACCACTACTAAAGAAAAAAAAAACTCAGAATGCTTCGCCAGCAGCCAAGGAACCTGCCTCCGAGGTAAGGGAAGCTCCTAAGTCTCTCTCCTCCTTTAGTTTTGAGCATGAGATTCAGAAGATTAGGATTCATGTACCCCTATCCGAACTAGTTAAAAATAAAGATTTCAAAAGGCCCCTCTCCAAACTGCTACAATCTGAGCCCCCCCAACCTTCCACGGACTCAATAAATCTCCAAGATGAAAAGCCAACAATCGTCCTAGGTCCCATGGTAGAATATAGAGATGATTCATCCCCTCCTTTATACACATCCCTGAACATACATGATAAAGTGTTGCATAACTGCCTCATGGATTCAGGGGCTTCCCATAACCTTATGCCCAAAATAGTCATGGAAGAATTGGGACTTGAAGTGACAAAGGCTTATCATGATTTGTACTCTTTCGATTCAAGGAGGGTGCAATGCCTTGGAGTCATCAAAGACTTGGCGGTCTCTCTGTTTCAGCTGCCAATGAAGAGTGTGGTCATGGACATTGTAGTGGTCAATGTTCCTCCCAAGTTTGGCATGCTGTTGTCAAGATCTTGGATTAAAAAGCTTGGAGGAACATTACAGATGGATCTCACATATGCTACTATTCCAGTGTTTGGAGGGGAACACAGGAGGTTGTACAGAGAATCCCAACTATCCTATATTGTCAATGATGAAGCAAACCCCACCAATCATCCCATCTTTGCACTGGACACTGATTTGGGGTCTAGTTTATTGCAGATCACCGATGCTCCTGAAGCACCTTTCCAAATCAGAAAGAAACCCTTATTTGATCACGAAACACTTCCTCCAACCACCTCCATTTGGAAAATGTTTTTCGACGGAGCTTCTTCTAGTGAAGGCGCTGGCGCTGGAGTGGTTTTCATGTCACCTTCTCAAGAGACCATATCCCTGTCATACAAGCTGGAATTTAAAACCACCAACAATGTGGCAGAGTATCAAGCTCTTGTTCTGGGTATGAGGGCCGCAAAAGAAATGGGAATAAGGGAGATGGCAGTGTTCGGAGATGCGGAATTGATAATCCAACAAGTCAGGAATGTCTATCAGGCCAAGCATCCCTGGCTCAGAAGTTACAGGAACGAGGTATGGGACCTGGTCGATAATTTCTTCTCAGCTTTCAACATTTCTTTTGTCGCAAGGGAGGATAATGTTGTGGCCGATTCTTTAGTTGTTTGAGCTAGCCGGTTCAAGATCCCTCTGATGTCTATGGTCAAATATGATGTTGAGGTAAAATATAGGCCCTCTGTACCAGACAATGTCAAGCATTGGAAGATATTCGATGATGATCTTGAAATCGAATTTTTTTTCCAATCTGTTGATGAATTTTCTGCGTTGCACATTGGTCAGGATCCTGACCTTGAAGGTGACCATTACCCTGAGGTGTTTTTAAATGAAACTGCTAATCACCAGATTATTCAACTGCCTAGCAATCACATTCTGAGGGGACTAGTCCCTTTAGAAAGATTGTTCGATGGGAATGATGTGGCAGTAAAGGGTAGGGTTTTAGATGAAGATGCTAACACAACTGAGTGCAACATTGGCACACAGGAGGAGCCTAGGTTTGTCAAGTTGTCAAGCAGTTTAACTAGAGAACAGAGGGCCGAATATACCGAGTTATTAAGAGAATTTGTTGATGTGTTTATATGGACCTATGAAGACCTCAAGACATATGACACATCCGTCATTGAACACAAGATCCCACTGAAGGAAGAGGCTAGGACATTTAGGCAGAAGCTAAGACAGATAAATCCCATGCTGTTGCCTGTCATGGAAAAAGAAGTGAAGAAGTTGTTAGTTGCCCAAATCATTGTCCCCTTGAGATATTCAGAATGGGTGGCCAATTTGGTCCCGTTAAGGAAGAAAAGTGGTGAGATCAGTTTTTGCGTCGACTTTAGGAATCTGAACAGAAGCTCAAGAAAGGACAATTACCCCCTACCTAAGATGGAACACATATTGCAGAGGGTAACTGGTGCATCCAGGATATCCATGATTGATGGATTTTCTGGTTATAATCAAATATCGGTCATGCCAGAGGACATGGAAAAGACAACCTTCACCACTCCTTGGGGCACATTCATGTATGCCAAAATGCCCTTTGGATTGATGAATGCAGGAGCAACATTTCAACGAGCCATGGATATAACCTTCATTAGGGAAAAAGATCAGTTTGTGGTGATCTATCTGGATGACATCACGGTCTTCTCCAGGTCTGACAAAGAGCACTGCTGTCACCTGAGAAAAGTGTTCTTGAAGTGTCGGAGGTTTGGCCTATCCTTAAACACCAAAAAAAATTTGTTTGCCATGAAGGAGGGGAAATTGTTAGGTCATATAGTATCAACAAAAGGAGTAAGGATTGACCCCAGCAGGGTAGAGGCAATTTAGACCCCGTCACTTCCCCGGTCTAGAAAGGAAGTTCAGGCCTTTTTAGGGAAGATTAACTTTCTGAGGAGGTTCATCTCAAATTTCGTTGAGATGGTGAAACCCATCACAGCTATGCTCAAGAAAGGAAAAGAAGTAAAATGGACTGTTGAACCCAGGGAATCTTTTATCCAAATAAAAAGGGCATNTTTTAGGGAAGATTAACTTTCTGAGGAGGTTCATCTCAAATTTCGTTGAGATGGTGAAACACATCACAGCTATGCTCAAGAAAGGAAAAGAAGTAAAATGGACTGTTGAACCCAGGGAATCTTTTATCCAAATAAAAAGGGCATTGACTGAGGCACATGTGCTAATCAGTCCTGACAATTCCAAAGACTTCCTAGTTTTTTCTTTCGCTTCTTTTGATACAGTAGCAACGGTCTTATTGCAGAAAAATGAGGAAGGGCGAGAGCAACCCATTGCCTTCTTTAGTAAAGCATTAAGAGATGCAAAAATCAGGTACGAGATCATGGAGAAGCAGGCCTATGCCTTGGTGAAATCTCTCAAAGCTTTCAGAGTCTATGTCTTGCACTCAAAAGTAACTGCATACATTCCTTCGGCCTCTGTGAAGGACATCCTTATATAGCTTGACATAGATGGGATAAGAGGTAAATGGATTGCCAAGATCTTGGAGTTTGATCTGGAGATCAAGCCCACCAAGTTGATAAAGGGGAAGGGTTTAGCCAAGCTGCTGGCTGAATCCAATTGCAAAGCCTTGGGGATTAGCTTCATCAATGCTTGTTCAGAAAATCAACAAGCTGAGTCGTCCTACAGAGGTTCTCAGGGTGACTTATCGCTAGCAGAATGCACCTGGTATAGAGATATCTTGTATTTTCTTCAAGAGTTGAAGCCTCTTGATGGAATGGGAAAGAGTAAGGCGAGAGCTTTAAAGCTCAAGGTGGTCAAATATTGCCTCGTTGACCGAGCCTTGTACTGGAAAGACCCTCTAGGGGTATTTTTAAGGTGCATGAATCCACAAGAAGCCTAGAAAGTTATGTTTGATTTCCGAGAGTTCATGATCGACTGATTCGTGTGAATTACTGTGACTGTGTTATGATAAAGGATTTATTGTAACACTGTTATATTCTCCAGTGTTGCCTATATTTGAGTGTGAGAAGATCTTACATTCAAGTTTTTCGTCTACAGGCTGTTAGAAGCCCGATGCCTACAGCATCCCTCAGCCTTTCCTCACAAAAGTCTTCCTCCTATTCACCCTTACTACAACTCATTGTCTGAAGTTTAACTAAGACCTCACCTACATGTGCATGTCCAGCCTAGTTTCGGTGTTAGAACGATATTGTTTCGAGTTTTCTTCCACTTGATCACCCTCTATAAACAAATCGTGACATAAACTGATGGGCGTCGGGCTCTGCTCCTGCTGCAATCCAGGAGTGACTTCCAACGCCAACAGAAGGAAGGAAAGATTTTCCTTAGAGCCAAAGACCATGAGGACACTGTTATTTTCCACTTCCTCAAGTGTGCCCTTCCTGTTCAAAAACTTGGTTGCCTGGCCAGACATCCGCGGAGCATCCTTGCCTAACAACAAATCTTTGAAAACTGAGACAAAGCCATTAAAAACTTCATAAAAACAATGGGAGGCCTTGTGCCTCCACAAGGCCTCGTACCAGAATGTTACTGGGTTGAATCCACATTTTATTTTATTAGAAAGAGAAAGTTTTGGAAACGGGCAACAATGCACAATTGCGAAAATTAAGTAGGATGACATATAAAATTTATTCGATTCTTTGAATCATAACAACTGGGAATAGAGCTCAATGGAAATTAGCTTCCCCCAATCGAAAATGTATTGTTCCTTGACTATGAAATACAAAATATAAATAATTATATGGGAAATGCTTGTCATGGATGCCTGTCCAGTTATTCTTGTAAACAGCCAAGCAATTTCCCGGAATGGATTTCTAAAGGAACTTACCTACAACCTTGTGATATCTTTAGGAACTATTGTCAGGTCTTCTAGGAAGTCGGCTAAGATGTCCATCCCTTTATCATGTTTTTCTAGAAACTGCTTCCAGTCTTGTCCTCTGAATGTCAATGTTGGCTTCGACAATTTTAACATCTCACGAAAGACCTGAGGTGACAAAGAAACAGGAGAATGGTCATGCAGTGGAATAATTCTTTGGCCTAGAATATATTTTTTGGCGCACCAAGAGACCACCTCCTTACAATCAAAAACCTCAGGGACGCAGCTTGCACAAGCGATTCCAAAGGTCCAAATCACTTCGTTCTAGGCAGAATGGGATGAATAGTAAAATTATGCCCTGGACCACTGGAAGTTCTGGTCCTCGTGTGCAAACATATTTACAGTATCTCCACAAAATTGTTGTTGACCTGCTTCCATAAGTCTACAAGAACATTTGTTTGCTCCAGATGATAAATGAAATGAAAAGTTGGAAGGGATAATATAACCCTGCGCAAATTTTGGTCCAAATCGCATGAATGGGAGATGTCCTCAAGACTTGCGTTGATTAATGACAATTTGGACGGTTGTTGCATGATGCGTTGTTAACATTAAACACTAGTAATTGCATACATAGAAAATGTGAACATAGTGAATATTGCAATCAATGATTAAGCATTGTAGATTTCTTGAGTGGCCCAACACGACGATGCGTGTTCAAGATGAACAATTGGAAGGGACAAAATAACTCTCCACACATCTTGGTTTAATGCGTAATAATGGGAGATCTCCTCGAGCGTTTCACCCATTGATGACAATGTTGATGGTTCCTGCATGGTCAACTGTTAGCATGAAAGGTTTCTAATTGCATAGTAAGAAAGTATGAAGGTCACGGGCATGGGAGAAAAACAACTACAAAATAGGGTTGCAAGGTACAACCGTTGAAGGTGAGGGCGTGAGGGTCAAATTGTATGTATTGGAACTTTTTGAGTGCAATGCACGTAACAACGAAGAGGGTATGGTAGGACAGCTGGAAGGATAGGAAGTTAGTGGGGATGGAAGCCAGCGAGAGATACTTTGAAACATTTGTGAGTCGTGGTAGAGTGAAKCTTGCGAGTTCGACGAGCTCGCGCTGGAATTGTAGATCACGGAAGTTTTGAGTGCAAGATGTACACAACGTAACAAGAAGCAGAGTTCAAAACCGCGAACCCATCAACTGTGGCCATAAAATTGGCCAAGTATGGAAAACAACAACAGTCGGTCGGATTCATCATCTGTTTATATAGATGGAGATAAAGATATGTCAACTAACCAACGCTGGAACCCACGATCATAGAAAGGCGACTAAGTATATAACCACAAAGCGATAATACAAGGGAAGAAAAAAAGGGAAAAAGGACCAACGACTCCGCGTTGGGATTGTAAATCATAGAAATTTTGAGTGCGATATGTATATCACGGAACAAGAAGCAGCAGAGTTTGAATGCGCCAACCCGAAACACTGACTAAGAATTGGAGATTCCGTGAACCCATGAATAGGAGGATCCAAAATAGGGTCACAAGGTCTGCCCAGAACACGTGAGGGCCCGACGGTCAAATTGTATCGTTCAGAACATTTGAATGCATAATTTGTAACACGAAAGAGGGGACGATGTCGGAACCCAGAAGTCAATTTATATATTGTGAAGGGTTGGATGCGAATTGTTTCGTATTACTGTGTGCAGCTGTCACTTGTAAGAGCATAACCAATGTATATTAGGAAGCACATTTGTGAACCATGGTACAATGAAGCTTGCGAGTTCGAGGAGTCCGCGGTAGAATTGTAGATCACAGAAGTTTTGAGTGCAAGATGTACATCACGAAACAAGAAGAAGCAGAGTTTGTGACTGCCAACCCAGCAACCGCGGCCATAAAATTGGTTAAGTATGGAAAGCAATAGCGGTCGGTCGGGTTCTACGTGTGATTATATAGATGGAGATAAAGATGTCAGCTCGTGAATGCTGGAACCTGCGATCATAGAAAGGCGACTAAGTATATAACTAGAGAACCATAATACAGGGGAAGAAGAAAAGGGAAAAAGAACAAAGGAGTCGGCGGTGGAATTGTAGATCATGAAAATTTTGAGTACAAGATGTGAACCTGGTAGTCAATTTCTATATTGCGGAGGGTTGGACGCCAAATGAGGCAGCGACGGATACTTTGAAACATTTGTGAACCGTGGTACAAGAAAGCTTGATGCCAACCTGAAACAGTATCCAAGAGTTGCACATTTCGTGAACCCGGCAACAGGAGGATCCAAAACAGGCCGACAACGTCTCTGCAGAAGACGCAAGTCCCCGATGTTCAACTTGTATCGTTCCAAACATTTGAATGCATAATTTGTAACACGAAAGAGTGAACAATGCCGGAATCCGGTAGTCAATTTGTATATTGCGCAGGGTGTGATGCCACCTGTTTCGTACTTCTGTGTCCAGTTGTCGCTACTAAGAGCTAATTTAGTATTGAAAATAATTTTTTAGATACTGTTAGATACTTCATAGAGATTAGCATCCGTAAACAATGGCAATCTCCAGCCCGCTAGCCCTGCATTCCGTGTGTCAATTTTTATATCGCGGAACTAGAAGCATTGTTAGGAGGACACAAAACTATAGAAGTGCAATGTTGAGTCAGCCAGTCTGCAGGTTCGCTTGTCAATTTGTATATCGCAGAATTCTGGGTGTTATTTGTAAGACATGCAACAATGGAGGCCCAATTTTGAGCACGCCCACCCGAGAACCCGCGATCCAAAATGTCGCTAGGTATGGAATGCAGAATCCGTACATGCTCTATAAGATATCATGTCCATACTTTATAGTCCCATAATACACGGGAAGAAAAAAAGGGAAAAAGGATGAAGTAGTTAGCAGTGGAATTGTAGATCACTAAAATTTTGAGTGGAAGATGTATATGATATCATGTCACTACTAAGAGCTAATTTAGTATTCAAAATAATTTTTTAGATACTATTAGATACTTCATAGGGATTAGCATCCATAAACAATGGCAATCTCCACCCCGCCAACCCTGCATTTCATGTGTCAGTTTCTATATCACGAAACTAGGAGCGCTGTTTGGAGGACACAGAACAACAGAAGTGCAATGTTGAGTCCGCCAATCCGTAGGTCCGCTTGTTAATTTGCATATCGTGAAATTCTGGGTGCTATTTGTAGGGCACGGAACAATGGAGGCCCAATTTTGAGCCCGCCTGCCCGAGAACCCGCGATCCAAAATGTCGCTAGGTATGGAATGCAAAATCCGTACATGCTCTATAAAATATCATGTCCATATTTTATAGTCCCATAATACACGGGAAGAAAATAAGGGGAAAAGGACAGAGAAGTTCGCAGTGGAATTGTAGATCACATAAATTTGAGTGGTAGATGTATATGATGGAACAGGAAGCAACAGAGTTGAATTGCGCCAACTCGAAAACCGCGGGCATAAAATTCACTAAGTATGAAAAGGAACAGCAGGAAATCCAATTCGCCATGCGAGGATATAGATGAAGATGAAGATATGTCAACACGCCAACGTTGGAACCCGCGATCATAGAAACATGACTAAGTATATAATTAGAAAGCAATAATACACGGGAAAAAGACAAGGGAAAAACAACTAAGTATCTCGCTGAAGAACATCTAGTGTTTGATTATTAATGCAAATGCTTTCGAACCCTTGCTGAGTTCTCACTAGTTAAGGCATAAATTGCAGATCACGGAAGTATCTTTTGTACCACTGTGTCCACTTGTCACTAGTAAGAGCATTGTTGATGTATATTAGGAAGGATGCGAAGTTGTTGGGGATGGAAAGCAACAACATATAGTTTGAACAAAGTTAATGTATATGAGGAACTTGCAGTGGAATTGTAGATCATGAATGTTTTGAGTGCCAGATGTATATACCGGAACAATAAGCAGTTGGGTTCGCAAGCGCCAGGCCTGCAGCGGTGGCCATAAAATTGGCTAAGTATGGAAAGGAACAACGGTCGGTCGGATCCGTCATGTGAGGATATAGATGGAGATGAAGACATGTCAGCCCACCAACTCTGGAACCGGATACCATAGAAAGGGCACTAAGTATATATCCAGAAAGCAATAACGAGCGGGAAGAAGAAAAGGGCAGTTCGTATGCGTCGATTTGGCAACTGCGGCCATAAAATTGCCTAGGTATGGAAAGGTTCAGCGGTCGGTCTGATTCGTCATGTGAAGATATAGATGGAGATGAAGATATGTCAGCGCGCGAACCCTGCAACCGTCCATCATAGAAAGATGACTAAGTATAAAACCAGAAAGCCATAATGGACGAGAAAAGAAAAAGGGGAAAACAGTTACATATTTGACAGTCGAAAAAACCTTCTTTTTTTTTTTCGTTTATTAATGGCAATGTTTCGAACCTCTATTGGGTTATGACTAGTAAAAACATTAACTGCAGATCACTGAAGTTCTTTGGCTGCAAGATGTATATGATGGAACAGGGGACATAGATGCTCGGTACCGCGAACCTGGGGCCTGGTGCCCAGATAACTGGCTAAGTATTGGCCAAGACAAAGGTTTGATATCTATTTCAATAGTATTCATACTAGTATCTATCAATGGAGAAAGTTTTCATATTTATCTGAATAATATTCATACTAATATATATTAATGGATTGTTTATGTTTCAAATGCAGATGATCTCCCAATTTGGAAGATGCTCTCCGGTTCACAAATTTCGTTGAAACCACGAAAATTTTGACTGCAACATGTACATAGCGCAACAAGAAACATGAATTTGCATTGTGGTCTCAACGAGATAAACTCCTTATCATCTATTCATCTTGTATTGCTTGCAATGACATGAGCAAACGTCAGCTCTCCATAAACATCAATATCTAAATTAAATTAAATGCAATCAATATTTGGTGTGACTTAAGTAATTAAAGCATAAATTGCAGACTACAGAAGTTCTTTGGTTGCAAGATGTATATGACGGAACATGGAACATAGTTGTTTAATACTGCAAACCCAAACGTAATTGCCTAAGTTTTTTGTATTTATTCCAATAGTACGGATATTAGTATATATGCACAGATATTATCAAATAGAAGAAGCTGCAATATATCCAACATACTGAATAGGAACATTGTGTCAACAGTTGAGCCGCTTATGAAAAATTATTCTTAAATGTAAAATGTAAAGAAAGAACAAAGCAGTCTTTATTTAGATTGAAGTAGTGGGTAGCAGAAATAAAAGCTTGTCGTTCATGTTTAACGACACAGGGGAGGAAGGTACAAAACATAATTAAAACAAATACCATAAATTAGAAAATACTGAAATATGTACATTGATGAAGCTTCTTGACAGTTTTCTTGACGTTCAAATTCTTTATTCGTAAAAAACAGTTGAATATCAATTTTGGGTTTTGTACTTAATCGGTGCTACCAACTACATCTATCCCAGTTTTTTGAATACCTTGTCTCTTCCAGATATGGCTTGCTTGCAATGGTTGCTTATTCAACATTCCATTCTTTGTCAAGTATTAATTTCCCTCTGTCGTCGAAAAGTTGGGGTTTAAGGTGCTTTCCTTCTAATGTTCCTGACCCTTGACATCCGAGACAACTTAGAAATGCGATTTAGGCCGATTTCAAAGTGGACGGAGTCGTTTTATGTCACAACATCTATGGCAGGGGAAAAAAATTCAAGTACATAGTGACTGGTATTCTCCCTGTATTCGATCATCTGTTTGGTTGAAAAGCCCGCCTGAGGATTTGTATGTTGAACTTCTTTGTTTTATTACAATAAATTGGAAGAAACGTCCAACCCAGATGAAAAATGCAAATCTGTTGAGGTACATAACTTCTTCGGGCAGCAAAGGTGTGGCAAGTGCATCAAATGCTGCAGAACGCACCATCACAGGTCTGGCAACTGTAACAAATGTTGCAGATGGCATCATAATATATATTTCCTCATAGCGGTGGAGGTATGGCGGCGCATAGAAAGGTCTGGAATGTTCGGAGGTGACGCCAAATATGTGGATTCTGCAGCTACATACAGAGGAAACCGAACAAACTTTGACAAAGAACATGGCTTTCTGTCAAGTCGGTTACCAGACGCACATGTAGCTCATCAAAATTTGAAATAGAAACTTTTGTAGTGATAATATGTCGTTTTATCCACCCATACAGTTTCTGTTACCCGCCTTTGGTTACATTCGCAAATGGAGTAATATTTCACATCAGTTACGAACATGACAGGCCATTTTGCAAGCCACTGTAAATGCGCCGCCCCCAAGAAAAAAAAATTCTTCTAGGATCTCTACAATTCGATACACTTGGCAAATCTGTGTTGTTGGAAAAAGCTATATACTTAAACGAAGAACTATTTTGCACATGACCTCAAAATCCATTACAATTCCCATCAAGAAAACAAAGAAGTTCAACAAACAAATCTCCAAGCAACCTTTTCAACCAACCAAAGCATCGAACATAGGGAGAACACCAACCAGAACATACTTGTTCTTTTTTTTTCATCCTCTCTGAGTTTCTCTTGTATAACAAAGTTTTTTTTTTTACTCAAAGCTCACGTCACATAAAACCAGTCTCTCTTCTTTCATCTGCCCCTCAATTGCATCTCTAGGTTGTCTTACATGTCCATGACCAGGAACATTAGAACGAAGGCACCCTAAAGCACAACTCTTTGATGATAGAGAGAAATGGCAATAAGTATTTAAAAGCAATGTTGGATGATCTTCCGTAGATTTTGTGTTGATTTATTTTAATGACAAATGTTCTCGATATTTTCGCTTATTAATGCCAATCTTTTCGAATATGTACGTTGAATAGTGACTAGCATCACGTATTAAAATTCCCATATCCAAGCGGATTCTCAAATATGACATCTAAGATATGCACAATATTAAAGAGGGACATGACGTCAAGGCCTCTGTGGGTGACACGTTCGTGAACTATGTTGAAGCTTTTAAGAAAACTAAAACTGCACAAGCAAAAAAAAAAAAAATTATATTTTCGCAAATTCAAAATGCAGGCAAAAAGAAATTACCAGATCCCATAATATTCACCTGCCTATTCATTTTGATGGGAGATGTACTCGAGCTTTCCAGTTATTAAAGCCCATCTTTTTGAACCTGTCTGGTTGGTTCAGACTTTTGAAAGCATATTTAATGTGTATTGGGAAGCGGTGAAGGTAGCGGGGATGGATCCCTATGTAACAGACGATACTACTATTTTTCTGTGTTTTTGTCCACGAGCATATGTAAAACATACATAAAGAAAAGTAATTCGAGAATGCTAATTTTTTTAGACATGAGCCCTTGAAATTCAAATAGTTCGCAAGTCTGATTGTCAATTTGTTAATCACAGAACTCTCCGTACTATTTGTAGGACATAGAACAACAGAAGCCAAATTTAGAGCCTGCCACCCCGAGAACCTGGGATCCAAAAAATGATTACTATTTTTTTTTTGTGTTTTTGTCCACCAACGTATGTAAAACATACGTAAAGTAAACTATTTCAAGAATGCTAAATTTTTTGGACACAAGGCCCTAATAGTCCGCAAGTCCGATTAGCAATTTCTATATCGCGGAACTCTCTGATTGTCAATTTTCAGCCAGCTACCCCGAGAACCCGCGATGAAAAACTGGCTAAGTATGGGATGAGGGCTCCGTGCATGCTTTATATATCTACTTTATAAAATTACATATTTCCTATGTTTAATTTATGCTGTCCAGGAAACCTATAATTTCATAAATTTCAATCTCTTATGTCCAAGAGCCCTTCGTTTAAAGAAAACTAATTCGGGAATGCTAATGTATACACCGAACACGACCTGTCATAGTTCGATACAACCTATTCGCGAAGTCGCGTCCATAAAACTGGCTAAGTATGCAACCGAACGATGGTCGGTCAGAATGATTGCGGAACTCTCTGTGCTATTTGCAGGGCATGGAACAACAAAAGCCCAATTTTCAGCCCGCCACCCCGAGAACTCGCGATCATTAACTTATGTTGTCAAGGAAACCTATAATTTCATAAATTGCATTCAATTCTGTCCAGGAGCCCTTCTTTTAAAGAAAACTAATTCGAGAAAGCTAATGTATACACTGAACACGACCTGCCATAGTTTAATAGAACCTATCCGCGAAGCCGCATCCATAAAACTAGCTAAGTATGCAACCAGACGACGTTCGGTCGGAATGACCACAGAAACGTGAGAAACTGTAGAGTCAGAAACACACTTTATAAGAGGAAAATAAAAGGGAGAGAACAGTTATATCTCCCACACAACAAAAGGCACTCTCATAACTATGAAACCATAGTAACATAGAATCCATGGAAAAGCATCGACAACTATGAAATATACTTTGAGGCTGACAAACTCTGCTTCAACATGTAAGAGATGCAATTTACATCGCTTGCATTTTTTTAGTATGTTATTTTATCTTAATAGTATTCTATGTAAACTCCACTGCAAAAAAATGTAACCAAAGATCCAATTGCAGATGCAACATCCCAACATTGCAAACCTTGGGCAAACAAGAACAAGCAACAAATAAGAACCCAAGTGCAGGTGCAGGACCAGAACCCTGCAAATAAGGCCCAACTGCAGGCGCAGGACCGGAACCCTACAAAGTCGAATCAAGCAACAATAAACAACATACAGTGAAGAAAGAAGCAAGAAGCAACCATTCCCCCAGGAGCGATGTTGTTCCAATCACGATTGCAGAAACCCAAACGTGCAAACTGCAACAACATGAACAAGAAAGCAAGAACAACAACAACATGCAAATAAGAAATCAGTGCCATGCAAAAAACAAGCATGGACGAGTGAACCAACAATGCCGCTAGAGCATATAAATTTTAAAAACAGAAGAAAATGTCTTGTAACAAACCGGTTAAGTAACCATTCAACACTACCAAGCTTGTTAGGTAAACATTTAAGTTTGTCAGAAATACTCTGGCAGGTCTCTGACATATCCCAAAAAAATTATTATATCTTTTGTAACAATAGTTCGAACACCAGAGAATATACTGGAAGGCCAAAATTTCGATATGCCACCCTATCAAACATTGCCATAAATTTACCTAGCATAAAATGCTAAACCAAACATTTGAATTAATGCTAGCATTAATCCACCTTCGACGAATGCATAACAAAATATATGATTCAAAAAGACCATATACGATCAAATACTTTGGATATG
>SNQJ01S0002750.1:355356-407805 GCA_010110895.2 Picea sitchensis | reverse complement strand
CTAGCATAAAATGCTAAACCAAACATTTGAATTAATGCTAGCATTAATCCACCTTCGACGAATGCATAACAAAATATATGATTCAAAAAGACCATATACGATCAAATACTTTGGATATGCCAACATATATAACATTGGGAACAACAAAGCCGACAATAAGACCTCCAATCCCTTGTCCAATCAGATCATGACAAATATGGTACATTTTTTTATTATATAAAAATCGATATTTTCAGTTCCCTGGTTCCAACAATAGATAATATGGAAATATTTGTGGTCAAAGGACAGACTAATATGAAGTCAACAATTTATCGATCGCTATAGTCCCTCTATGCCTACAACAAGAACTAATAATTAAAGAAACGAATGAGAACACACTGCAAACACAAAGAACATAATATAGAATTCCTTAGAAGCTANNNNAAAAAAAAAAAAAAAAAAATGATAAAAAAACAAACAACTAAATAATTCTCAAGAAGAAGAAATATTTGAAATACCATAACAATTTATTACATATCATATTTTCTTGTTACCCTCCCATACGTCAACCATGGCATATTGTTGTTATGTATACTTGTCTCGTGACATATGGTGATCAGGTATAGTTATCATGGATAACAAATGTTAGATGCTCCTACCAACACTAAATTGTAGCCCCTAGCTGCCACAAATGCAAGAACTTTGGTAAGTTATCTCCGAAATGCAAGAAGCCCTAGGAAGTATAAGATCAATTAATACCACATGTTATAGAGCTATGGTATGCATAGGCGATGCTTTTAAGAAATAATAGTTAGCAGTGAATAATTAAAAAACCAACTGTGTGTATTAATATCCTTTGTCAAAAAATTAAGTATGCAATCGAGTACATTCAATTTGGACCAATCAATAAATTGTGTTCTTGTTATTTTTAAAATCAATTTTACGTTTAGATAAATACATTAAAAATATTGCCTTACACCAAAAGTATTTAATCCTATCAATATTCTATAAAATAAGGTTATGCATTTTGTAAAATTAATAAAAACTTTATAATTAAAAAAAAAGACAAATTAATAAACAATATTAAGAAAACATTGGACGACTTGACAAAGATTATATAGATTAATACAAACTCAAAGGACATTGGCTTCATAAACTATAGTCCCCGTGGAGCAATGAATATATATTATTTTTTTTTATTTTTTATTTTTTTTATTTTTTTTTGTACTGGGGAATTGGTAATGGGGCGGTTCTCGTATTTGTGTGATACGGGGTCGATACCCGTCCACTACTACTATAATTCTAGGTGTAACCACTCAACCCGCAAGAATGGCGCATGAGTAAATCCAGGTGAGAATCGAACATGAGATCTCATTTTACAAATTTCCTTCCATTTACACGGCACTTGCCAATCCGTCTACACCCGTGCGGGCGTGGAGCAATGACTATTAATATGCTAGAAAATAAACACCAACTGTGGATTATCTGGCAATAAACCTCAAAACTACTCACCACAGAAATCCGAAAACAATTATGCTAAAAAAATAAAAATAAAGTTTATGTTGTCAAAGTAAAAAGGTATCATAAATTATTTTTGTTGAATCTGGTGATGGATTATGACTAACATACCCTTAAAGTAGGGACTAAGAAAACATAAATTGCATATGTTGGAAAAAGAAATAAGGTTAATTTTTGCAAATAGTATAATTTTATGATATGAGATTAAATTTAAAATAATCAAGAAAGAATATATTTAAACAATATATTTAGCAACATATTTAGAGTGTGGAAGAGTAGTTTTAATAGTGAAAATGATTTTCTAACCATCATCATATTTGAGGGGAAAATTATTAATGAAATAAGGATAGTAAATATCATAAAACATTTTTCCAAGTATATAGTAAAAATAGAAGATTTAACATTTACACAATTGTTAAATTGATAAATTATCTAAATGAATTTGTTACCTAGAAATCCAAGCATAATTTGTTATCAACTTCTAATAAGTCTAAAGGCAACCTCTATTATCATCACTAATTACCAATAAATGGAAACCTATATCATTAATGTCATGTAAAATGAAATTTACATTAATTGTTCATGGGATAAATTCTACATGTGTTCTCCAAACAAACAAGTCCTAGTTATTCCTCGACTTGTCCTCTAATTTCTTTGCCAATCATCATTGATATTTGCACTTGGCAGGTGGGGGTAGGGGTTGATGCTACTAAGTTTAATTGTGCATGTGCCAAAGAATGTAGGCATGCATCTTTCTTTTTGAAGCAAGACATATGTAGTATCTTTCATTTTTGCATAGCATTTGAATGAGAATGATGGTGGGATTCACAATCCTTCTAATGTTGTGGTGTGTGGCATTGTTGTGAAGGTCAAGCCTTGATATTTTGTGTTACCAATGTCAATGGTTGACATTGTTAATGTCAATCCTTGAGATTTATGTATAGTCAATGCCCAAGCCATCTTGAGGGGGATTTATTTATTGTTACTTCGTTTATGGTTGGAATTGATATATGCTTTGGTTGGGTGTGGTCCCATGAAGGGCCAATATGTTTATCAAATTCCATAACAACATATGTTGGCAACTCTAGAGGGCCAAATATAGGCATGTATGCAATTTGCATGACCACTCCAATTGCCCCATTTACTAATATTATCTGAACCCACAAATTGCAAATAACATAGCTCACTACCCTACACGTAGTAATATTTGTTTTTCAAATCTCCATAAAATCCTCAAGTTCTCAGATTTGGCAACATATTCTTGATAAAAATCAACAAGAAATTAAACCGATGGGGATCTCAATGGCTCAATCCAACATGCAAGGTGACTCTTATCAAGGCGGTACTCTCTGCACTTCCAATTTATCAAAGTTCTACTCTTTTAGCTCCTAAAAGCATATCCAAAAAAATTGCTATCAAGATTTGAAATTTTATGTGGCGAGAAGGGAAATAAAATAACAAAAAATCCCACTTGATAAACTCGAATCAAGTCACCAATAGTAAACCCCATGGCAGACTAGGAATGAGGGAACCAAATTTAATGAATCAAGCATTAGGAGCAAAACTTCTATGGAGATTAATAACGTGCATAGTGGAATGGTGGAAACAAGCTCTATGGAATAAATATTTATATAGATCAAGCAAGAAAAGTTCAACTATTCGACCAAAAGGCACCACCGACACATCAATATTCAAATTATTTCTTTCAACTAACCCTCTTATCATGGACAGATTAAATTGGATTCCTAGAAATGGATGTTTGATCAATCCATGGGAAGACACAATTATGGAAAGAGGGAATATTGAAATATTAATGAACTTTCTCCCTAGTCGAGGATGGTTAGAATCTTAGGACTTTCACACATTAACAAACTTATATTTATGGGATATTGATGGTACCTGGATTAGATGGAAATATCTTCAGCTCCCTTTGCACCTTCAAGAACTCTATAATCACTTCATGAGTTCCCTGCAAGGGTGTGCACCTCACAATCAACATGATCAAGATATTTGTGGTTGGGATGCTTCTCTTTACTCAGTAAAAAAAGGATACTTCACTCTCTCAGAATCCTCACATGGTCACCCTAAAGCCAGTTGGTGGAACAAACTCTGGCATAATGATGGCATTCCCAAGATTAATTTATTTTGTTGGTTACTAGTGCATAAAAAAATCCTAACAACAAAAAACCTGCAAAAAAGGGGAATTAATGGACCCTCATGGTGTGTGTTACATTAAGAAGTAGAGGAATCTATTCAACATCTAATCATTGAATACAAATTCACAAAAGTGACTTGGTACCATGTTCTAGGCACTTTGCATCAAAGGTTAAGATGGCTTGAAACCTGCTTAGATTTTTTTATTAAATGGAAAAAAACATTATATTGAAATTTAAAAGGAAAAGATATTCTTTCAAGATATTGAGAAGCTCTTCCAAAATGTATATGTTGGGGTATTTGGTTGGCTTGCAATAAAAAAATATTTGACAATTACACAAACACACCTAGACAAGTAACTCTGAAAGCCACAACCCTCCTCTCAAAATATATGAGGCAAAGAGTTCAATGGCACTCAAAACCTTTGGATAGTAGGGAAGATCTTTGGCTTAACTCATTCAATCCGAGATATAAGTCATCAAAAAATTTCACTTCCCCTTCCACTCCCCATTGGGCCTTAAGATTGGACAAATTTGATTTTCACTTTGGCAAGAAAAACAAACATCCTCAATTCTTTTTTTGGATGGGGCTTCTCATGGAAACCCCGAGGTGGCAGGAACATGGGAGGGGATCATTCGTAATCTTGAAGGAAGCATTGTTATCATCTATGCATGGGGAATTTGAAAATACACCAACAACGAAGCAGAGGCCTTTGCCTTATATTCAGGACTTAAACTAGCTCTCAATAAATAGATAAGTAATCTAGCAATTTCTGGCGACTCAATGGTAGTAATTGTTGATTTTTTTTATTTTTAGATATGATCATTATTGCCTTATGATTTAAATGTTATTGTTATCATGGAATAATTACACATTGAAAATCTCAACAAGACTTAGCGAACTTGATGAGAGGTTGTTGTAAGTAAATATTGTACGATATGATATATTACAATTGAGGGCCCGATATATATACTTGAGAGGAGTGCCTTTTCATCTAATGGACATGTTTCCATTATTGTCTTTCCATTCATTAATTTATTATTAATTAATGATTATTGATTATTTATATATTTATACATTATATTATAAATACATTATATTTATGTTGATGATTATTTCCTCACATGCACGTCTAATTAATATAGATCACTCCATCATGGAGCAGGCAATGTGAGAGCACCTCGAGTCTATCCACTCCTCGTTAGGAAAAAGACTATGCCTGGGCCATTCACCACTAGAAAAGCTCTGTGGGTAAATGAGTCATTTCCCTTGGTCGAATCAGCATGACCAATCTGGGAGAATGTATGTCCGATGTTGCTAACTGGAGAACATCAACACTCCCTCTCAATGAGGGAGACATTCTGCATCATGCCAAGATTGTCTCTGAAGTATACAAACTTTGTCTTAGACAAAGGATCGGTGAGAATGTCCAAAATTTTCTCATCTGTGGATATGTATTGAATCTTTATTGCTCCCTTCTGTACCATATATCGGATGAAGTCTTATTTTATCTGAACGTGCTTCAACCTGTCATGAAATATTGGATTTTCTGAAAACTTGACATGAATTTGATTATCACAATGTCTTAAGGTCGTCTCTAGCTCTTGATCAAATAGTCATTCAAGAAGTTTCTGAAGCCATACTACTTCGCGACTTGCGACACTAGCTGCGATATACTTCTCTTTTGCCATACTGAGTGCTATAGAATTCTACTTCCTGCTAAACCAGGATATCATAGCTGATCCTAAGCTTAAACAACACCTCAAGGTGCTCTTTCTGTCTATTGCATTTCCTGCCTAGTCAGAATCAGTATATCCCTGCAGCCTCACTTCACCACCTGAGTCATATCTCATACCATATCCAATTGTACCATGCAAGTACCTCAACACATGATCAGTTGCAAGCCAATGGAAGTGCCTCGATTCAACCATGAACTGGCTCAGGGTGTTCACTGCAAAGAAAATATATGGCATGGTGTTCACCAAGTACATCACGGTTCTAATCAGTTACATGTACATAGTGGAATCCACCATATCTGAATCTGAAGCAGATTCACTTAGCTTCTTCATAATTTTCATCATAGGTGTAGCCATGGACTTACAGTCCATCATAGCGAATATGCTCAGGATCTCAATTGTGTACTTCCCTTGTCTGAGGAAGATATCACTTGGTTTCTGCCACACCTCCAATCCCAAGAAATAATATATCAAGTCAAGATCCTTCATCTCGAACTCAGAGGTCAACTCTCTCTTGCATTGATCGATGAGTCGATATTCTCCTGTAAGGAACACGTCATCAACATATAACACAAAGATCAAAGGATCACCATCAACAACCTTGTAGTAAAGGTTGGGATCTGCTTCATTCTTGGTTAAGCCCAAGCTCATCAAGTATCCATCAATCCTGGAGTACCATGCCCTGGGTGCCTACTTGAGTTCATACAAGGCCTTCTGTAGCCTGCAAACATGAGACTCCCTCCCATGTACCTCAAATCCATGAGGTTGTTTTATGTACCCTTCCTCCTCAATCACACCATTGATGAATACAGTCTTTACATCCATCTGGTGTAATCTCGAATCCATGAATGTTGCAATGGAAATAATGGTATCGATGGAAGTGTACCTGGATAATGGAGCAAATGTATCCTCATAGTCCACTCCCTCTTTCTGAAAGAACCCTCTTGCCATGAGCCTTTCTTTATACTTTTCAATGTCGGCGTTTGCCACATGCTTGATCTTGTAGATCCACTTGGAAGTTACCATTGACTTCCCCTCAGTTCTCGACACAATATCCCACACATCATTCTTCATGATGGACTGATATTCCTCTATCATGGCATCTCTCCAAACTTGTTGGCCTACTGTCTCCTCATAACGGGAAGGTTTGAAATCAATGATGTGACACATCAATGCCATATAACTCGAGAATTTATGAGGTTGTCTACTTTTCCCGAAAGTACAACGGGGATTCAATACTCCGTCAAGCGACCTTGTGGGAGACTAAGGGCCTCTATAACATATCATCATATCATCATATCCACAACATCATCATATCATATCCATAACATCATCATAATCCATAAGTGAAACAATCAATCATACAACGAACCGGATCACTTGCACGCAAGTGTCCTCAAAGAATAAGTCGCATCAGGTGCACGCAAGAACGAGATGTTACATACACCCCCTCTTGTTTTAAACTTCATCCCGAAGTTTCACAGCATACAAGTGCAGAAATAAAATATCTCACAATATCTTAATGTCTAGCTATCAAACAAAAATGGAAACTGCCTAGGTAGCCGAGTGTGGACTATAATTGTCCCACTAGACCTTGACCTGATCGACTGTTCAACATCGTAGTTGTTGAATGCGATGGTCCAGAATGCGGATTGGCTCTGCCATGAGCGCACCCTCGTCCGATACCTGCAAAGAACTCATGTCAATCACATGTGTAGGATCACTAACATAATGTCTAAAAACATATACATGAAAAACATCGTGCATACGCCTCAAAGGATCAGGAAAGGCTAGTTGATAGGCCATGGAACCCTTCCTTTCCACGACCTCGAAAGGTCCCATGAACCTAGAAGAGAGTTTAACACCCTTTCCAAACTTGATCAAACTCTTTTGCAGTTTCCCCCGCAAGAAGACTCGATCGCCAACTTCATAACTACGGTCAGTGCGATGCGCATCAACATAACTCTTCTGTTGATCTTGTGCTTCCTTGATCCTTTGTCTTATCATTTGCATTTTCTCTTCCATTTCTTGGATCGCTTTTGGTCCTACCAGGACCCTATCCTCAATCCGATCCCAACTCAAAGGCGTCTGAGAAGGTTTCTCGTAAAGAAACTCGAATGGCACCATCTTAATGGTGCTTTGATAACTGTTGTTGTATGCAAATTCCACCTGTGGGAAGAACTCTTCAAAACGCTTCTATTGGTCCATCACATACATACGCAACATGTCCTCCAAGATTTGGTTGGTTCGTTCGGTCTACCTGTCTATCTCCAGGTGATATGCGGTACTAAAGTTAAGTTGGCTTCACAAGGCCTCTTGGAACAAGTCCAAAATCGTCCTATAAACACCGATCCTCGATCGAATATGATCCTCTTAGGCACGCCATGCAACCTCACAATCTCACTGATGAAAACTCTAGCTATGTCAGGTGCCTAATACATCATACGCATAGGGATAAAATGAGCACTCTTCATCAGAGTGTCAACTACCATGAAAATTGAGTCGTGCTTCCTTGCCGTCAGCGACAATCCAACAATGAAGTCCATCAAAATGACCTCCCATTTCAATTCTGGAATAGCGTGTGGCTGTAGTAATCCTGTCAGATGTCTATGTTCATCCTTCACTTGCTGACATTCTAGACATCTCGCCATGTAGTTGACTATGTTCGCCTTCATTCCTTTCCAGAAGAATAAGGGTTTAAGGTCTGCCCTCATCTTTGTGACTCCCGGATGAGCCATGTACATTGCTCTATGAGCTTCGTTTAAGATCAAACTTCTCAACTCGTCGTTGGGAGGTACGTAAATCCAGTTATTATATCTCATTAATCTGTCATTTTCCACAGTGAATCCTCAAATTTCAGTACCAACATGGTGTTTTGCCCGATAAATTCCTTAACCTCTTTATACCAGTCCTCGTCGCGTTGTAAAGTTAGAATCTTTTCACGTAGATTCATTTGAAGAGGTATCACCGAAAATATGCATGGTCTCCGACTCAAGGCATCAACCACTATGTTCATTGTTCCTTTTATGTAGGTAATCTTGAAACCGTACTCGCTAAGCAGTTTCGACCAATGCCTTTGTCCTGTGTTCAAGTCGCTTTGCATAAAAATGTGTTGTAAACCACAGTGGTCCATTTTTAGTTTGATTTTTCATCCAATTAGGTAGTGTCTCCACACTCTCAAGGCATACACAATGGCTAATAACTCCAAGTCATGCATCGCGTAGTTCTCCTCATGCCTTCTTAACTTTTGCGAGATGTAAGCGATGTTGAACAGTCAACAAGAAACATTTGTCTAATTTAGTTTTTCCTTAATTAAATTAGACAATAAATATTAATCTATTATCTCATTCATAATTGAGTGATTTGGAATTGTAACAGAATTATAAGTGTAGTTAAGTGAGTTAAGCTTAGTTGTATTAGTGTGAGTTCAGTGAATTAATTATTCATTAATTCACAATCAGTTAACTCACATGCAACTGAAGATTCGCCACGGTTAACTACATGCATGTTAGTTCCAATGGACACCAGTTGAGATAATAGGTGAAAGGGACAGTTGGCTATCAGTTGTGATTTGTTCACACATGCAGTGGATATGCTTATGAGCATGTGCAAATGAGGCAATTGATTTCATTCGATTCATTGTGAGAATTCGGATTGCAGAGTTTGTGCAAAGGAGGCAGGCTGTTTGGACACGGAAATTGGCGCATGTATCTGCTAATTTGTGTATGACAGTGTGAGAAGATTGTATGGTACTGAGAGCTCTTGGATTAGAGTTTTGTACGAGATTGTTTCATGATTCATGATATACATAATATATGATAGTGGGGTTTTTTAGCTTTACGCTTTCCCGGTAAAACTTCTGTGTTGTGTCTTATTGATATTTCGCAAAAAACTCGTGGTTGTGTCTTCATTGATATTTCAATTTTGCATTGTGGTTGTGATCGGTGGTTTTAAATTGCTCCTAGTAATAGTAGAAGTTTATCTCAGATTTAACAATAGATAAACTTGTTAGATCAGGAGAATCGCGAGAATACATTAATTTGTATCAAATTAAGACAGTATCGTGAGCTATGGAGGCCACGGAGTGACGGAAGCGAGGTGCGAACATAATTGCATTCTCGCGGGTCCCGTCTCTAACAGGGTGCAAACTCCTAGTACTGAAAACTTCTAGTTTTTTCAAGAATAGTAATTCTCGCGACCCTCAGACAAAGGCATGGTGCGAACTTCATTGGAATTCTTGTAGGCAAATACACCAGTGGTGTAACTTCCCCAAGACCCTGTCACGGAGCAGGGTGTGAACATCATTGGAATTCTCGCAAGTGAATACACTAGCAGGGTGCTTAACTCCCCTCACCCTAACAATGGAGCAGGATGCGAACTTCCCAGGCAAGTCCGCAGGCTACACACAGGTAGGGTCCGTACTTCCCTCAGGTTGCTCTCAGAAGGGGTGAGAACCTCCCAGGGCAAGAAGAAAGTGAAGGAGTTGAGTTTTGGGTTGGATAACATTCAATTTGCAAGATTTTCTCTTTGCGCGACACTGGATTCAAGATCGAAATGTCTTTCAATGGCTTGAGGCTGGAGTATGCACTCTAGGGTAGCTCTAACTACATTGCATGGCAGACGATGGAGGCAGCATCAAGACAATGTGGCTTAGGGTTACATTGACGCAGATGTTCCTCAGCTGCATGCTATTGCATTAATCGCAAATCTTGGATGCATGGCAAAAGAAAAGTGGCTACATGCAGGAGGATTCTCGTTGAGGGAGTACGACCATTGTCTCAAGTCTCCATGGGAAAACCACACCATATGCAATGTGGAAGGTTTTGGATGATCTGTTCCAAAAACAGTAGCTAATTACAGAAAATTGGCTCAAAGATAAACTCGAGAAGATTAAGATGGAGAAGGGCGTCTCCATTCCAAATTATCTCACGAAGTTTGTCCAATGCCTGGATGAGCTTGGAAGTGTGGAAATAATACCAATGGCCGATGATTTGCGAGCTTGGCTCTCCTCTAGGGCTTCCTAAGAGTTGGCACAATTATCAAGACTCGGTCAATGGAAGGGAAAAAATTCAAGATTGGGAACGACTATGGTCGGATCCTCGCAAGAGGAGTTCAGTTGGAACACCATAGATGGATCTTTATCAAAGTGTGATGATGAAGAGATTGTGCTTTGACTACCAAGGCAAGGAAAGGAAAGGGAAGAAATTCCAATCAAATTCCAATTCTAAAGCCAAGAAGCTAGATTTGTCCAAAATGAAGTGTTTTCACAGTCATGAACATAGGCATCTCGCTACTAACCATCCGGGTAATAGCGAAGAACAAGATGGTTACCGGAGTCGCAGAATCGCGGAGGCTCTTGTCTCACATTTTGAGCTTGACTTCGCTTTGATATCATGCATGGCTTCAAGTGAATTGGGATCAGTGTGGCATTTGGATAGTGGCGCCTCTTCCACATGATGCGAGATAAAGAGTCTTTCATTGACTTTGAGGAGAGAGATCTCAAAATTCATAAAGAGATGGGCGACGATGGAAAATACAAGGTAACCGTATTGGTACCCATTACCTTTCAGAGGGAGTCGTGTAAACCATTTCAATTGAAAATTTGTATGCATGTTCCAGGTCTAAAGAAAAACTTGGTCTCGGCCGCAATGTTGAGGACAAAGGCTATGATGTTGTTTTAGCAAGCAGGCGAACTTCCTGCAACATAAAGCAACAAGTCAAGTCAAGAAGATAGTGATTCAAGTTAAGAATATCTACATGTTGTAGGTAGATGGTTGCGATGCCATGATAGGAAAGGAAGAAACAATGGTGAGCCGGAATGAGGGAGAATTATGGGCATAGGAGATTAGGCCATCTTCATCATGGAGCCTTTGAAGATCATGCAACAAATATCTCCACTGGACTCCAAGGGGAACACTTGCTCAATCGATCGCAAGGTGCAATCAACTGGGAAGTATGCAAAGTCCACCTTCATGAAAAGGATAACCGTGCTTTGGTAATCCCCGAGAATTCACATCGATGTGTGTGGACCATTCTTGGCTACTTTCCAACAATAAAACATACGTATTATGTTATTTTGTTGATGAATTTTCTCGCAATGTTGGTTATTCTTCATGCGTAAGAAGGATCAAACATTCTCAAAGTTCGGGGAGTTTAAAGCATTGGTGGAGAAAGATTCAAGGAAGTGGAAGGCTCTATAAGCGATAATGGTGGAGAATACATTTCTAAAGAATTCAAAGACTTCTACAAAAAATAAGGAATTCTAAGAGAACTCATAACACCTCATAAACCACAACAAAATGGAGTCGCTGAGAGAAAGAACGTAATCCATCGGGTGGCAAAGATTTGCATGGCGTTGTTGCATGATCAAGGCTCACCATTGCGCTTGTGGGCGAAGTACGCAATAATCGCGAAGAGCAGAACCGCTATTCCTCATAGAGTACTTGGTACGGAGTACAACTAAGAAGCTTTTGCATCGTAAAACACCCCATAATTATCGCGGTGCATTTGTCATCAGCAGATGAATCGTTGGCGCATCGGGATATAAAATTCGATGAGGGAAAGCCATGCAGTTGTCGCTTGAGAGGGAGCTAGACTTGCGTGCAGAAGAGGAACTGCTGGTTTCCAAGTATGAGTCTCAAGATGTTGATCAACCACATGAAGAGGTTCATAGATGAGGGGAAAGCCATGCAAGCGTAACCATCCATCGTAAATGGCGTAAAGCACTACCTAAAGTCGATAGATTGAGACTAGATGCTGTACCGTAATATAGAGCTCCCTATTTCGTGAGCGCAAAGGCAGGACAAATTGACGACGGTTGGATACATGGCTCTTATGAGCAAATGAATTGCGACTGAACCATCTTCCTTTCAAGAAGCGTAAAGCGCAGATCCACTTGGGTTGATGCTATAGAGGAGTATGACTCCATTGTCAAAAACATTGTATGGGATATTGTTCCAAGACCGGATTGATAAATCAGTGGTAGGTTCGATATGGATTTACAAGGTAAAGCAAGCCAATCATGGGAGTGGAGAAATACAAGGCCAGATTTGTGGCCCGGCTTCTACGATTGAGGGGATAGATTATGGTGAGACCTTGCACCTGTCAAGGTACTTCCATAAGATCCATCCTGCACTCTCAACGCAGATGGGCCGGGCGACCATCGGATGGATAAACTCGCTCCTCAATCCGATCATTGAGGAAGAAGTGTACATTGAGCAAACCGTGGTTTTGAGACCTTGACAGAGTCGATGTGTGCAACCAAGAGAAACAGATGGGCCGAAGCAAGCACCCCCGGCTTGGTACACTCGGATAGACAAATATTTCACCGGATTGGGCTTCACTAAAAGTGAAGCAGATAAAACCATACCAATTCCCAGGTGGAGGGTAAGCTTTGATCATTGTGTTTATGTTGATGATTTAATACTTACCGGTGATGAGTAAATGATACACTCATGCAAGGAGGACCTTGCAAAGGGAGCTTGAGATGAAGGATTTGGGTCTTCTTCATTATTCCCTTGGATTGGAAATATGGCGCCGGTGACTTGTTCTTTTGTGTCTCGCTGGTGCATACAAGAGAGATGGCTGTGGTAAGTTTCCGCTTTGGAGTATCGCAAACCCATGGATACCCTTCCAGAAACCGAGGAAAGAGGATGCTACTTTTTGGAGAGGTAGTGGATGCTATTTTCTATCGACAGCTAGTGGGTTCACTAATGTATTTAGTGTGAATGAAAATGTACATTTTCTATGTGGTTAACCAACTAAGTTAAGCGATGGTTAATCCTACCAAACTCGTTTGGAAGGCAGCTACGTCCCCGAAGATATCTGAAGGGCACGTTTGAGTATGGATTATGGTATAGATTGCATCGGATGAGGTGAAGTTGCATGGTTTCATGGATGTAGATTGGGCAAAAGTGTTCCAAATCCATTTAAAGAGCACATCAGAGGGATCTTTAGTATCGGATTTACAACTGTTTCTTGGTACAACAACAAACATAGATCCGGTGGGTAACTTAGTTCGTTGGAAGCACACATGGCAGCAGCTGCCGCATGAGGTAATGGATGAGGAAGATCTTGGTTGGTTTGTTTGGTTCTCACTTAGATCCCACAATGATTTATTGTTATAATCAAAGTTGCATTAAACTCTCGACAAATCCCGTGTTTCATGATAGATATCAAGCATAGACCGTATCATCATCTCAGGATTGTGTGCAGCTGAAGATCATGTTGCTTCAACACATTCCTAAGGAAGATCAGGATGCAAACATTCTAACAAAGGCACTCACCAAGAGAAAATTTGAATATCATAGAGAGAAGATTGGGGTGAAGGATAATCCTCTTCTTGTTGAGAGGGAGGTTGAACAATACTAACAAGAAACATGTGTCTAATTTTAGTTTCCTTAATTAAATTAGACAATAAATATTAATCTATTATCTCATTCGTAACTGAGTGATTTGGAATTGTAACAGAATTATAAGTGTAGTTAAGTGAGTTAAGCTTAGTTGTATTAGTGTGAGTTTAGTGAATTAATTATTCATTAATTCACAATCAGTTAACTCACATGCAACTGAAGATTCACCACGGTTAACTACATGCATGTTAGTTCCAATGGACACCAGTTGAGATAACAGGTGAAAGGGACAGTTGGCTATTAATTGTGATTTGTTCACACATGCAGTGGATATGCTTATGAGCATGTGCAAACGAGGCAATTGATTTCATTCGATTCATTTTGAGAATTCGGATTACAGATTTTGTGCAAAGGAGGCAGGCTGTCTGGACACAGAAATTGGCGCATGTATTTGCTAATTTGTGTATGACAGTGTGAGGCGATTGTATGGTACTGAGAGCTCTTGGATTAGAGTTTTGTACGAGATTGTTTCATGATTCATGATATACATAATATATGATAGTGGGGTTTTTTAGCTTTACGCTTTCCCGGTAAAACTTCTGTGTTGTGTCTTATTGATATTTCACTTTTTGCATTGTGGTTGTGATCGTGGTTTAAATTGCTTCCGCAAAAGTAATAGTAGAAGCGATTCTGTATTTAACAATAGTGAAACTTGTTAGATCAGGAGAATCGCAGGAATACATTAATTTGTATCGAAATTTCTACAAGCGATCACTCGTCTGTCTTGCATCAAGACTCCACCTAAGCCTTCCTTGGATGCGTCAATGCATACCAAGAAGTCCTCATCCATGTTAGGGACTTTTAGTGTTGGTGATGTTGTCAACAACTCTTTTAGCCTTCGGAATTCTTTCGCGCATTTCTCGGTCCATACAAACTTCTTATTTTTCTTCTGCAATTCCATAATCGGATTTGCTATGTTCGAAAAACCCTCGACGAGCTGTCGATAATATCTCACTAAACCCATGAAGTTATGCACTTCTGGGACATTCGTCGGCACATGCCATTCCATAATATCCTCTACCTTCGATGGATCCACAATGATGCCTTCGTCGGAGATGACATGCCCTAAATAATGAAACTTTGATTGATAAAACAAGCATTTCGACAGTTTCCCAAACAATTTGTTCTCTTGTAGACACTGTAGTACCAAGCGCAAATGTTCGTCATGTTCTTCCATTGTACGAGAATATATCAAAATATTGTCAATGAATACTTGAACAAACTTGTCCAAGTATTCATGGAACACCCCATTCATCAAGCTCATGAATACCCCTAGGGATTTTGTTAGTCCAAACGGTAAAACGATAAACTCGTAATGTCCAAACCTCGTATTAAACGCGGTCTTAGGAATGTATTCCTCCTTGATCTATAACGCGTGATACCATGATCTCAAGTCAATCTTTGAGAACATCGTCACACCCTTCATATGATCAAACAAATCGTCTATCCTTGGCAACAAATATTGGTTCTTGATCATTGCCTTGTTTAATTGACGGTAGTCAATGTAGAGTCTCCACGACCCATCCTTCTTCTGTATGAAGATAACAGGCGCGCCCCATGGTAACACACTCAGACGTATAAGTCTCGGGTCCAACAACTCCTTCAGTTGCATTTTCAACTCTTGTAACTCAGGGGTCGACATCCGATAAGGCGTTCTTTCTATCGGTTCAGTTCCCAGTTTTAGGTCGATGGTAAATTCCAATTCCCTTTCAGGGGAAAACCCTGGTAACTCCTCTAGGAAGACGTCCGCAAATTCAAGTACTACGAGGAGGTTTTCTAGTCCTTCCACCACACCGTTTTCATTCAATGCAAGGATCACGTATAACTTGCATACCTTGTGCATGCTCTTCCGTAGTTGTAGGGAAGAGATGAACCTTAGGTAAACTCCCTGGTTCCTACCTACAATCACATGTCTCTATCCCTCATCATTAACCAAACTGAACCATTTCATCTTACAGTTGAGTATCACCTCATGCAATTCCAACCAGTCCATACCGATCACAATGTCATAAGATCCTAAGATCGTGACGTACATGTTGGGCTTCATGAAAAAATGTCCTAGGTTAAGGCTACATCCTGTAACCTTTCCTCCAACCTTCTTCCTGGATCCCGAAGCCATTTCTACAAAGCTAAACTCGTCCTGTTCGACTGCCTTTACCTTAATTCTTTTTAGTTTTTCACTAGAAATAAAGATCTTTGTAGCACTTGGATCTTTCAAAATACTAAGGGTCTAGTCAGCGATGGTACCTGACGTCTAGAGCACAATAGACTGGTGCTCAGCCTGATGGTTATTCATTGTTGCATGAATCCAATGGGCCTTGCCCAAATATCCTACGATAGTGTGTATGGCTGATCCAACTGCTCTGGCCCTCTCAACTGGGCAGTCACGCTGGTAATGTGGCTCTCCACATGTCCAACACCAAGTCTTCGGTCCAATACTCCTAGTCCTCAAAGTAGAAGCTAACGACCCACTGACCTGAAACCCTGGTATGTTCTGTTGAACATGCCTAAACTACTACTGTTGCAGTCGACATTGTTGTTGGTGTTGTGGTCCTCTGTAAGGACTTCATTGTTGAGGTGTCGGTCGTCATGGTGTAGTGAATGTGGATCCTCTTAGAGTGCCTCGATACCTTGGTGGATGTCTAGTTCGTGTTTGATGTTGTTGTGCACCAGATGTCACTTGTCCCGTTGGAGTCCTGCTTTGACCCCCGCTGATGAGCTCATCCTCGGCTACGAGGGCCTTCTGAACAACATCATGCAATGTCTAAGGCATTAAAATCCTCACTTTCGCACGAATGATGACATTAAGGTCGAACACGAACTTGTTGACCTTTAGGTGCAGAGCATATCGAAGCAGCTCCATGAAACAAGCCTCGTACTCAGGCACTGTATGACTGCCCTATCGCAAGGCATTGAACTCATTGAGCTGACGCTCAATGAATTCCTCCGACATATACCTCTCCCAGAACTTCTCCTAGAACAGTTCCCATGACACGTCTCCGATGACCATGTTCAGTTGTGGCAGGAGTGTCTTCCACCATAGTAGAGTGCTCCCCTTCAACTGAAAGACCGCCATGCAGACCTTCATGTTGGAGGTATATTCGTGAAGTGAAAAGCACATCGCCATATTCTCCAACCATGCCTCAACAACTGCACCATCCATGGCACCAAAGAACTCGTGAAACTTGACCTTCTCAAGTTCTCGATGAATGCTACCAGTACCGGCTGGGGTGCGCGGTGGACCCTTAGGGGGTGTCGTCACCCTAGCCTCATCTCTATCCAAATGTCTAATCAAGGTCTCTCACATCCTCTGAAAGGACCTCATAAATCTAACCACATCTCCCACAACTATATGTTCATGTCCGACGATTTGTTCTTCTCCTTGGTGGTTAGACCCCTCGGGCGTGGATGCTACTGGAGACGTCGTGCCTCCTCCCCTAGAACCACGTTGTTTGCCTCCGTGGCGTCCTCTAACCATGATTACCTGCACAAATACAAATCAATTTAATTAGTGGCAATTTTATAATCAATGTCTAAACAGTGGAAGACGTAATGATCGCAAGTCGCGGGTCGAACTGGCTTTGATACCATATGTAACAACCCTGACCGTTACGACACAAAAAAAACGTACAACGGGTTGATTTTTTTTTTTTTTAAGCATTAGGACAATAACGTCAACAATAAAGTCATAGCGACACAACTCGACGGTATCATAATGAATGAATTTCATGCGGCACATAAACATAAAAAGCATAGCATATTAACACATCATGAAGCTTGAAACAATTTATGAACATTTACTCAGATAAAGAATATAAATGACTAACCCGCCCATCCTACCCTGCAAGGTTAGGACCTCCAGGACACATAAGCAACACTCAAGCCCAGGTTCCCATAGGTTTTGACCATTTAAGGTCTCAGGGATGGTGACTATTATGAGGAACATGGAGGTGTCTACATCCCACCCGACACAATCAAGTCCATGCCGATTGAGCTAAATAACATCATCAACAATCATCCAGGTGCAAAAGCATTCTAATAAACTGACACATGTAACATAACAATTCCACGATGCAATAAGACTTAAATACTAAATCCATCTAGCAATGATGTAAGCTGAGGCACAATAATCTACTTATTTAAATTTTTAGGAGCAAAAAAATGTCTACTTAACTTCCAGGCGCGCGATTAAACCATTCATCAAATTACAATAATCAACATCATTGTCAAGGTAAGCACATGACCCATTGCTAGGTTAACATGTTCACTTATTGATCAATGCGCGCAATGATCCAATCATAAGGAATCATACCACCACATTGTGACAAGTGCACTAGAAAACTAAGGCGTATGATACCTTTTCTAAGGCACATTAGAGTCATCATATCTAGGATACCTTTACTAAGATTGATCTCCACATAGACTCGAGAATAAGTAGAGAATTCCATGTTTACCTGCTCAATATCTGACTTTAAGTATCTACCTAGAGAATTTCTAATATCTTTAAAGACTAAAAGATGCCAAAGATGGAGTGGTATATTTGGGAGTCAAACCCATACTGGAATTTTGGTGATATCCATAGTGGAGGGGTCAAATTCGGGGAACCATGGGGTCATCAAGAGACCCTCTCTTCCCCAAAACCATGGCCCCTCCTTAAGAAATTTATGATAATCATCATGGTTTGTAAACTAAACAACAAAAATCCTTTGGAATATAAATATGCCTCACATTACTTCGTTCAATTCTAAAAAATCCATTGATATAGATCTATTGTGCGGAGCCAAAACGACCAAAACCCTTTTAAACAAAAAAATTACTACAAATGTTTAATAATAAAATAGGAAAATGATTATCTATGGATTAGAGATCTCTAATATTGGCACTTCATCAAATTTATCCACTATATATGGATTAGGCAAAGCAGGGTTTGAGTTACTTGAGGAGATGGCTTGGATCAGGCCACATCCTTAAATGAAACCAACTTTGAATATTGAAGGATTTCATGCCCCACCACTTCTCCATGCAATCATAGTGCCAAAATAAGAGATGAATCTGTTGGATTACTGAGAGGGGGGTGAATTAGTAATAGAGCAATCTAATCCTTTTTAACCATAAAATGCAAGTGTTATATCAATGTAGCATTATGATCCAATAGTTGTAGAGTAAATAAACAATTAACAAAAGAGAAATCATACACATACACAGTACACCAATGTTTTTACGTGGAAACCCAAAGTGGGAGAAAACCACATAATGCTTTTTCTTATATATCTTTAAGAATTACATTCATTGGAAGCATCGACTTCCTTTGTTTTCCAACTGCAACTGGAAGGAGGCTCCAACCCCCTAGTTTCTCAGGCTACAACCCGAGGGAAGCTCCAACTCCCCAATTCTCTAACTACAACCAGGAGGAGGCTACAACCTGAGGGAAGCTCCAACTCCCCAATTCTCTAACTACAACCAGAAGGAGGCTACAACACCCTATAATCTCCAGCTAAAACCACCTATCCTTGCCCCTTATTTATACTTTCATGTAGCTTCCTCAAGGGGTTACCTTCTAATCATCTTAACCCACTTTCCTTATTTTAGGGCTAACCCACTTCTAACCACTTGTCCACTTAATTTAACCACTTTCCACATTTAGTAAGTTCTCCATTAACTTTATTATTTAAATAATTTTACCTTCTAATCATCTTAACCCACTTTCCTTATTTTAGGGCTAACCCACTTCTAACCACTTGTCCACTTAACTTAACCACTTTCCACAATTAGTAAGTTCTCCATTAACTTTATTATTTAAATAATTTCTTTTGCATCCACTTTGACTTATACTACACTCATCACTTCACTTTATTATTTAAATAATTTCTTCTTTGAAACCACTTTGACAACTTTGACCTTTTGGGGCTTCTAGATGACTCATGAGGGTTCTCCAACTTCACATGGCCATAACTCTCTAACTGTGAGGAGTATGTGACGTTCCACATACCACTGGAAATGGCATGACATGTACTATCCATCTAGAATAGTATTGCCTGCAAATATATCAAAACTCATACCACTATCCATCAAACAAACTTGGGTCCATTACCCAAACCTTTATGCTACCGAAATTTGCTACCAAACTTTCTTCAAGGGTTGACATCAAT
Source organism: Picea sitchensis (assembly GCA_010110895.2). NCBI lineage: Eukaryota > Viridiplantae > Streptophyta > Pinopsida > Pinales > Pinaceae > Picea > Picea sitchensis. The sequence continues at coordinate 387,858 of SNQJ01S0002750.1, read as the reverse complement.
GAAAACCAACCCAATTAATCAACAGAATCCTTGCAAATGATATAATCAACCTATTGATAAAGTCCTCAATTTGTTTACCCTTCCTCTTTTTTTTTGCTAAGCACATGAAGGATATTATACCTACACCATTTTGACACACATGATCCAAGCGCAAACCCATTTTTATACCCTTATGTTACACCAATCACTTCTCCTTTTCTATGTCTCAATGTATATCTACATAGTTTCCCATCAGTGTCGTTAGTACTCAGAATACTAACATAAGACTTAATTTTCATGGATCCAACTTTTCCTACAAAGGAAGATAGAAGCTTCATTTGATGGTGAGGGATTTTATCTTTCAACTGAGATGGAGTTTCTAAGAAAATGGCCTTATCCCTGAAAGACCTTATTTATCCCTAAAGGTTATATTACCCACCATTCCTTTATCCATACTAATCTTACAGGATATATAATTCTCGAAAAGGGATGAATCAAGATTTGAACTGTAAAGCTCACTTTCTTCTCAAGCTTCTAGAAATATGTCGCACTCTTTACTATATGCATACCTTATATAGACATCTTCCTCTTTATTTTCAGTATGTGAGGAAATAACTATTTCATTTCTTTCTACATCTAATTTTTTCTATGTTTGAATCCTTTCATTGCCCTTGAACTTGTTGGAAATAATAGGTGTGTTCGTTTCACCGTAGACAATATCTCAATATTGTCACCCAACCATAGGCAAAAAGGCCACCCCCAAGCACCTTAACCTTGACATATAGAATAATTATGGAATGAAATCCTAGAACCAATAACCAATCAAGGTACCGTACTTCTCTCCAAATCTAGCATACCAAGCAGAGAGTCCAAACCATGACCAAGGCAAAAAGTCCAAACCATAACCAAAAACCAAGTCACTACTGCAGTAGCTACAACTCTTCTCCAGTCATGCGCACCACTTGTCCTTATGAAGTTGTGAGAGTGAGTGAGTACAAATGATTTCTAGCGCCCTCTATTTATACTGCTTCAACTCACCTAACTGGGTCGACTTCTCTTCTTGGAAGCTAATAACTCAATATTAATTATTCTATTGAGTCGACTTGTCTTATAGGGTTATTATCCAACGTTTTAGGGTTTCTATTGCTTCCCAAAATATTATAGTCTCATCAAAGGTTACTAATCCAAGTTGGTATCAGTGGCCACCCACCTATTCCAACTGGCCCAAAACAGTCTTCTGGCAATTTACTATTTTTAGCAGTATTTTGGTTCCTAAACTTCCGGGGCCATTTGAGGTTCTAAATGAAGTTTTTTCGGAATAGAGAACCTCAATGATATATAAATGATTTCATTGAGCCCCCATAATTAATCACCTTGACAATACCTTTCCAACGAGCTATCGTGTGCCCCAAACAAAGATCACATGCCAAAGTTACGCCCCTGGGAAGTTGATACACCAAACCACCCAAAACGGGGTCCACAAAATTGTTGTCTTTTCATCTTTCGTGGTTAGGGTTTTAGATTTTTCTTTATGTTAAAAAGGCCTTTAGAGCCTCATTGTAATCATCTTATTGCGAATGTGAGTAGCCGCCACATCTCTTCTTAGAGATAAGCTACCACCATTCTAGCAAGCCTTTCCTCTGTATTTTCATAGTTTTGTACATGCCACCATTCTAGCGAGCCTTTCACTCTGTATTTATACAGTTTTGTACATTTCTCTCATTAACATAAATTGTGTATTATTGTATATTTGTGCCTCTTGTTATATATCATATAGATCTTTGTTATATTATTGACTCTCTTGCAATATCTCTGTATATTTCTGTGTTATATCTTCACTCTCATTTCGTGCCGAAAATAATCTGGATCAATGGTATCAGAGCAGGATGCTCTTGATCATTTTTCAGTGCATGTCCCAAATGAGGTCCGAGTATATCAAGTTGGGTCTCGAGCTTTTATCTATTGAGGACAATTTCTCTCGCACGCCCAAGAAACCCTCCATGGCGGAAGAAAAGAAAAAATGATGGAGCAAAAGATTCTATAAATCTGTTGCTTGAGCAAGCTCTCACTCGATAGAGGGACGAAATGATGGAGAATTTTTCCCACATCCTTCAATGCCCACTGATAGCAACAGGTGCGTCTTCATCAAGCGACCACTTTGGAAGCACCTCTCCTTTCAAGGTATATGTTAATTTTGATATTCCCGTATTTGAAGGTTAGATAGAGGCGTATGCGCTAGAAAAATGGTTTAATTTGCTAGAAGGTTATTTCTTTGTTCACAATTTTTCAGATAGGGAAAATATCACCTTCTCACTCCTTAAGGCTCTCCCCCATGTCAAACATTGGTGGGAAACTTACTAGGAGAAAAGTTCCACCAAGGAGTTTGGAATATATGGGGTAGAGCCCACTTAGGATTTTTTTGTGGATGCGGTCAAGGAATAATATTACCCTGTTGGAAACTATGAAGAATAATACATGAGATGGACCACACTATGTCAAGAGAGGGGCCAAACAGTTCCAGAGTTCACCAATACATTCCATACCTTACGCACCAAGCTGGGTATCAAAGACTCCAAGCGACATTTGGTTCTGAAATACCATGGGGCTCTACACAGATACATCCAAACTGAAATGGATTTTCTGGACATCTCATCATTGGGTGCTGCTTATCGATATGTTGTTAAAATTGAGCAGAAATTTAAGCACCATAACAAGCGAGAGTTTGGGTCTGCAAATCTGCTACAACCAAAGTATTGTAAAGACGACCCTAACAACCAGCCTTCAGAAAACTAGTCCAATCCAATGGAAAAGAAGGGTAACGAAAAGATAAAGAAGGACACTGGAAAATGGTGTGATTTCCACAAAATCCCCCGGCACAAAACCGATGAATGTTGCTCAAAACAGTCATTGGTGGCCAAGATCAAAGACATGGAGCCGAACCCTAATTCAGAATCCGATTAAGGAAATACTGGAATAAGACAGATGATCGACGTAGACCCCACTGCTACTATCGGGACTGCAATAATTCAAATAGAAGAAACAACAGATCCTGAAGAGGGGGAGCACATTTTTCATTCACAGATGTGGGTGAAGGGGACCCACTGCATTTTATTGTCGATAGGGGAAGCCAGAATAACCTCATCTCAGAAGAGCTCATCAAACAATTGGGATTGTCGACAACACCACACCCACAACCATACAACATCCGATGGCTTTGCGAGGGATGAGACCTTTGTGTCAGCTAGCAGTGTTGATTGTCATACGACATCCATCCATTCAAGGATGAGGTATTATGTGATGTTTGCCCACTGGATGTCTGGGATGTTCTGTTGGGATAGCCATATATGTGGAAGCGCCATGCTATTTATGAATCTCGACCCCGTAGTGTCATTGTTACTTTGAGGGGTTATCTCTACAGGATACCAGTAGTAGTTCCAACTACTGTCCCACCTAAACAATGTTGCAAGGTAGTATCTCATACTACAAAATTCAACTTCTTCAAAGTTTGTTCAAAAGGTGAACAAAAGAACACCGCAACCATTACAACCTCAGTCCAAGCACCTTCTGTCCAGTAGAAGTAGGTTGACAAGATTGAGCAAAGTGCAAGGGTTCCTTCTACACAAAGTCATCTGATATAACCAGACTGGTTAAAAATTTCCAACCCTTTCAACGATAGGTTCTAACAACCTTCAACAAGCTAAGCAACACAACTTCTCCAACAAGGCAAGCATCTCATCAAGATGCAAATTCAATAAACGCTTTTCCCTCTCCCCTGGGCACTCAACACAATGGATACCATTGCTTCATAAGGAGGGAGTATTGATCCATGTGTATATCGGTGACCACCCACCTATTCCAACTGGCCCAAAACAGTCTTATGCCAATTTACTATTTTTAGCAGTTTTTCAGTTCCTAAACTTCCGGGGCCATTTTGAGGGTCTAAATGATGTTTTTTTGGGATCAATCACCATAGAGAGAATGAGAGGCTCTAATTGATACCCCAAAATGAATCTCCTCGACAAAACCTTTCCAACGAGATATAGTGGGCCCCAAACAAAGATTGTATGCCAAAGTTACGTCCCCAGGAAGTTGATACACCAAACTACCCAAACGGGGTCCACAAAACTGTTGGCTTTTCATCTTGCGGGGTTAGGGTTTTGGATTTTTCTTTATGTTAAAAAGGCCTTTAGATCCTCATTGTAATCATATTCTTGCGAATGTGAGTAGCTGTCACATCTCTTCTCAGAGATAAGCTGCCACCATTCTAGCAAGTCTTTCACTCTGTATTTCTATAGTTTTGTACATTTCTCTCATTAATAGAAATTGTGTATTATTGTATATCGGTGCCTCTTTTTATATATCCGATATATCTATGTTATATTATTGGCTCTCTTGCAATATCTCTATATATTTCTTTGTTATATCTTCGCTCTCATTTCGTGCCGAAAATAATCCGGATCAATTACACGTAGAGGTTAATACCTCTCGCAACTACCATAATATCAACACTTCCTCCTAGCTAGGGAGGTATTAAAAGCAATGGTATTGAGCACAAACAAACCATTCAACCGATAACATCATCATAACCACACATGCTATCTCATGTTCAAATCACGAGCACCATCATTATTATCCAACTAGATAGTCTCCATGGAAATCATAACAATGTCATCCAATAAAACACAACTGTGTCTATTCATAGTAGTATACGACTACTATCTAGTGGTACACAACCACTCCTAGTATCACATGGCTACTAACCAATGACACATAGTCACTACAAATGGATCAAATCCACCACAATAGTATACAACTATTATCCAAAGACATACAATCTCCATAACAATCATATCATTTGATATCAACCTACATCAATAATGTCATGATACAAATTGAGTCATATGGGCCATTCTTCCACTCACATCTGTGAGATATGGAAGAGCATTTGCCCTCGAAAAGTTAAACATCAGCCATGGGTTGTCTAGAGTATTCTTCCCAAGCATAGAAGAATAATTGTCCCTAATTGTTGAACCTGGACCATTCAACCTATCTGGGCCATTCTTCCGACCCAATTAATAGTGCAACCTGGAGAGAATTATTATTCCCTATGGAATGATTGTTTGGACCCTTTTCCTATGAAAATGACTATCCTGCACCAACCTCCTACATCGAACCATTCTTCGAAGCTTCTCACAACTATGAACTTCGAAATAATGACATGCCGGAGAGGCAGACCATTCCGCTTTACCACTTCTCAGAGTGACTGCCAAGGAGAATGACTGTCCTAGACCATCCCCCCACACTGACCACGAGGGGAATCACTGTCTATGGTACATCAACAATCTGTTGGACCATGGCTGTCTGTTCTGGACCATTTTTCAAACTAGAAAATGACTGTCCATCAGAAATCTTGGACCACTTTCCGAATTGGAAACTAACTGCCCAACTTGGACCATTTTCCAAACTGGAAAATGACTGTCCATAAGAATCTTGGACCACTTTCCGGACTGGAAAGTGACTAGCCAACTTGGACCATTTTCCAAACTGGAAAATGACTGTCCATATATCAATAACATATTAGTGCTCCCTCCCAACCTGGGGAGTAATCACTTCCCTTTCCAATAAGGATGTCATCTCCATGAGTCCAGCTTGTCCCTTAAGTACACACAATTTTCATCTTGGACAAAGGCTTTACCAAAATATTTTCTATCTTCTCATTAGTGGAGATATATTGGAGAACCACATATCCCCTCTAGACTTTATCATGGAGAAAATAATACTTGATCTCAATGTGCTTCGACCTGTCATGGAACATTGGGTTCTCTGAGAGCTTCACACAACTCTGGTTATCATAATATATCATAGTCGAATCCAAAACCTGATCAAACGGTCCAGAAACCAACTTACAGAGCCACATTGATTCCATACAAGCATCACAAGCTGCAATATACTTTGCTTTTGCAGTGTTGAGTGCAACAAACTTCTGTTTCCTGCTAGCCCATGATATCGTCGCAAAGCTCAAACTGAAACATATCCAAGAATCACTTCTTATGTCATCTGCACTCCCTGCCTAATTTGAATCGATAAATCCATGCAGTTGTATATCATAACTCAAATGTCCCACGAAGATATTTCAAGGCATGCTTTGCAATTATTCAATTTTCATGGCTAGGTTCCACCTCAAACTATTTTCACAACAAAGCAAATATCCCGCTGAGTATTCTCCAAATACATTAACGAGCCATTCAATTATCGATACAGGGACCGGTCTACTAGATCAGAGTCTCTCAACTTCTTCATATATGTCATCATGGGAGTTTTCCATGGATTTGTAATCCATTATCCCAGACTTATGAAGAACCATTTCGATACACTTCCTCTGTCATAGGAAGTTTTTACCACACTTCTGTTGTACATGAGAGGCTCTGCACCAAGTTGATTGAATCCATACAAGGTCTTCTTCCATCTGCATACACGGGTCTCTTTCCGGTATACCTCAAAACTTTGAGGTTGCTCTACATATGCTTCTTATTCAATTACTCTGTTGGGAAGAGTAGTCTTTAAGTCCATCTAATGTAAACTCTAACCCATGGATACTGCAAGCGATATAATGGCTCAGGTAGAGGTATATCTGGTTACTGGAACAAGATGTCATCGTATTCTTCTCCCTCATTTTAGAAGAACTCTCTATCCTAGAATCTCACCTTGTATCTATCAAAGCTTCCATTTATAAGTATTTTTTCACAATTTCTCACATACATTGTTCTTCATCACAACTTCCTTCCATTCCTTCTGCTTGGCTTCTTTTAGTGGATCCAAATCATGCTGGTAGTCTTATGATTTTCGGTATAGTAATTGGTTCAATTTTGTTGTTCTGGCTTTTCTTTCTTTCTTGGAATCTTCATGTTCTTCCTCATGTTTCTTTTCAACATTGGATTCCATGGAATATTCTATAGATTCCATGCCCTTCCTTCCTGAAGGTTCCAACTTTTTCCTTTCACCATAGAAACATAAATGTAAATGGACAACCAAGGATATTCAAGGCTTCTTTCCGAAGAAGACTTCTTCTATAGTCAATCTAAACACGTGCTGCTTATCATGCCTGCTACTTCTAATGAAGAACATGGACAAATACTTCATAGTATTCACAGATTCTTCAATGGATCATATAATTGGGGATTAGCTCCCTCCTAATCTCGGCTTCATGCCTGAATGAGAAATATCTAGAACTTCCTTGTTTTTATTATGAGACTGCATGTTTATGGAATTCTGCAATCAATTACCTCTATCTGAGAGAGTCCATGCTTCTGTCTACTGCATCTCTCTTTGCTTTCTACAAAGTGTCACAAGCATGTTCTGGTTTCCTTTTGATTACTAACTTCATCAGAGTCCGAATCCCTCTAATTCTCTTTAAGTTTGTTTCTATTTGTTCTAATTGATGCCCATCTGGTAGTTGTTGCAAGCATTGTGTCATCCTTATAAACTTCTTCTATGATAGCTTCCGCAAAGATTGTTCATTAAAGGTTTTTCAACATATTTCACAAGGGTACCTGGAAAGACATCTTCATGATAGTCTACCTCAAGTCTTGCTATTGTTCCACTTGAATTTCTTTTCTTCTAAGACAAGTATCCTTTCCGACCTATCCCTTATACTTAAAACAATATGCTTTCTTGACACAAAACTGAGCTAGAGAATACAATCTCAACCTTATAATATCTCGACTAAAGTCAACTTATAACTTTGACTAGAATTTCATAATGTCATAACATCTAGAGATATATCAAGTCAAACTTGGAGAGTGTGTTGATCTCCTGAATGCATTGAATCCAAGACCACTGCTTTGGACAAGATACCTTGTACATTCCCTGCAAACGCACTCATGCTAATGATAAAAATTAAAAGAACATGTATAGGTACATACCTTTGTTACCCAATTGTGACAATAAACCTTGGAATGACATTGTTGGACCAAAGGTTTAGCTGCTAGAGGATTGTTAAACTTAATAATGTTCCTTTTAGTAGATCTCTCTTGGGCACAAAATACACTTTCTTCATGCTAGGTCTTTTGTCTTCATGATTGCATGTTCTGAGGTTCCTTCTCTTTCCCTGCTTCAAATTGTGGTTCCATGATCTTGCCTTTCACGATATCCAACACTTTATTCTTGGCAAGGATGAGTTCAATCCTTGTCTTCCATGCTTTGAAGTTAGAAACCTCTTCTAACTTGTTTTCTGACTTCATAGAGTAAGTCATGATTGCTTTGACTTGGTCAACCTTTGAATTTGACCAACAAATCAAACTTGACGTCTTGGCTTGTTGAGAGTACTAGGAGGTGCGCTAGGGTAGGGCGTACTAGGTTACCAAGGAATTAGGTCAAGAGCTTCACTTAAGGTGCCTCAACACAAGGTTTAGGGTTCCGTTACTGCAACAAAAACTCTGACTGCAACTGCAACTGAGCAAATCCTCCCAATCTACCTTCCAGTGGTTAGACTGTCCAAAGATAGTGTGGGCCCATAGCCTATTAGAAATAATAGATGTCCTCATTTCACCATAGACAATATCTCGATATTGTCACCCAACCATAGGCACAATGACCACCCCCGAGCACCTTAACCTTGACAGATAGAATGATTCTGGAAGCCAACCCTAGAATCAATAGCTAACCAAGGTAGCGTACTTCTCTCCAAAGCCAGTGTACCAAGCAGAGAGTCCAAACCATAACCAAGGCAGAAAGTCCAAACCATAACCAAAGAACAAGTCACTACTGCAAAAGCTGCAACTCTTCTCCAACCATGCTCACCACTTGTCCTTGTGCAGTTGTGAGAGTGAGTGAGTACAAATGAGCTCTAGTGCCCTCTATTTATACTGCGTCAACTCACCTAACTGGGCCAACTTCTCTTCCTGGAGGCCAATAACTCAATATTAATTATTCTCTTGAGCCGACTTGTCTTCTAGGGTTATATCCATTTTTTTAGGGTTTCTCTTGCTTCCTGGAATATTCTAGTCTCGTCAAAGGTTACATGTAGAGGTTAATACCTCCCACAACTACCATAATATCATCATTCCTAGCCTTTGGTGACCTCCAAATCATGTCCAATGTTTTCCTTATAACTTCAATATCCACTTTCATATCCATCTCTTTGGAAACCAAGTCCCCTCCTTCAAATATTCCTTTCCCCTCTCACTTTTGAGCTTCAAATTTCTTCTTCTTCCAAACCCATCTACTTCGATGACGTGGATATTTCACTGCCAAATGTCCATGGACATGGAATTTAACACATCAAAATGAGATTCTCCAATAATCCTACAATAAACTATAACTTTAGTTCAAAAAACTCTAGAAGCCCTTTCCTTAAGTCACTTTCTACCAAAATATTGGCTAGCTTCTTAATTGCTTTTGATAGTGTGTTTTCTTCTAAATAGATGAAAACCCCCACACTACTCCCTGCTTCCAAAACCCTTTTATTCCAAACATCTTGTTGTATACATATAAATTTTACCCTTATTGGTTGGAATGCCTTTCTTTCTTGCATCAAATCAAAGCATGGAGACATTCCCCTTAAGGAAACCCTACATTTGACCTTTTAAAATCTTGCCATTACATTAATAATTCTTCTCTCAACTTGAAAATAGACTTCACGAGCTCCTCCTCCCCTTTCTCCTAATGGTATACTAGGTACTCCTCCTCCTCCAGTCTTTCTAGTGTTAGTTTCCATCCAACAATGGGCTAAGCAATCCATAGTTTTCTTCACTTTACTAATTTCAAAAACTTATGTAGTTCACCATATTAAAACCCTACAAGAGAAGACTCATTTTATACTCTGAGATAGTCACAATCGCCATCGTAAAAGTGCTTCCATAATTCTTTAAAAAGACATATATAAATCAAAGGTTAGACAATTCTTTCCAGGTTGTGATAGCCCTTTAGGCTTTTATATATTAAATCTCAGAGCTACCATCAACTTTGCAGGGTTATCAACAAAAATTCAAAATGAAATGCCTGCAATTTTGTTTTCGCAAAAAAAGGAATAGAGGTTTAAAAACATCAACTTATATACCGAATAGAACGCTGTAAATTTCCTCATTCCTCATAAGAAATTTTTGTTATCTTTCTGTAAAATAGTTCCACATATGTGAAGGATTTGAGCATTGTAAACACATCATTCCAGTTAACTAACAAAAGAAAATTCTTTATGAAAATAAAAAATGCTCAAAAACCCCATTACTTCTGAAAAATATCACTGTGGCCTTTAATAAATGCACACACATCTTAAACAAAACACAATGATTTTTGCAATCATAGTGGTAAGTGTAGACAAGTTTTGGGAGGTCGTGACTTTAAAGAAATCCAAGTTCCTTGAAAACACCTTTAGGGTAATTAAACTTTTTAATAAAATTAATATATAATTTTTTATTTTTTTTTAAATATAAATATTATATATATCTTAAACATTTTAGGTTTAATTGATATTAAATGAATATACATAATCTTATTTAGTAGATAATTGTTTTTCAATTGAATTGAATTTGAATTTGATTAGTTGAAAAGAGATATGTTATCATTTTCATTTTCCATTTAAATTTAAATCTCACTTCTAACATATTACTCTCCCTGGACCAATTGTTTGTTAATATTAAATACAACCTTTTCAAGATCATATAATAACATTAGGTCATCCTAAGCCAGTTGTTGTTGTTAATATTTAAATATAGCTTTATCTTTTTGACTAGTTGGAAAGACCATATAATGACATTATCCCTATGGCGATTTTATTCCATGCCAATATTCTTATCTTTCTCCTCCTTCCATGCTTCTAAGGATCTCATGTACATTATTGTAGTTTCCTTTATATGTTAAAAAGTGTATGTTAAAAAGTGAAGGTATGTGGAATTTTCAAAGAATATGTTATTGTAATTTGCAAGGAGGAAATTAGTTAATCTCAAACGGCTTTCAGTTTTAGAATTTGGGTGCAAAAATCTATTTTGTGCTACAATGTTACAAACGGGAATGATCAACTTTCTATAATTAAAGTAGAAAATGATATCTACAGACACATCTCTTGTCTTACCCCGCATCTCATGTATGTTCTTTGCCCTTGCATATGAATCAAATGATAATTAATTAATGACGACATGCACCAACCAAGTAATTATATATATATATATATATATATATATATATATTTTTTTTTTTATTCTCCATTGGGCAAGAGTTAAAGAACAATGAATAATAAGAGAGAAATTTATGTATTGTGTGGATTTTCTAGTTTTGTGGATTTTTTTATTTTACATTTTTTACATTTTAACTATGGGTGTTTTTTTTATCTATTTGTAATTAAATATGAATTTGCTTTGTAAATATTAGGTTTTGGAGTTCAAATGGGTTGGATTCAATGGTGGAAAGTAAGGAGTTTTTCACCGTTGGGCAAGGTTAAATTCTCATGAGGATCTAGTCTAGAGCCATGGGGCACCTTGAGGTAGTGGTTGAACATGTGGGTTCACCCAGAGATACTATATTAAACGGGATCGTGACCCGTACATACATAAGTGGATCAAAACCCACCCCCGTGTCCTTCAAATTTAAAGCTTAAAGTGGTTGGATCCAATGGTGGAAAGCAAAGAGTTTTTGACCGTTGGGCAAGGTTCAATTCGCATGAGGGCCTAGCCTAGAGCCATGGGGGCACCTTGAGGTAGTGGTCGAACATGTGGTTGCACCTAGAGATATTATATTAAATGGTATCGTGACCCATGCACACATAAGTGGATCAAAGCCCACCGCCATGTCCTTCAAATTGTTTGTAGCCCCCAAGGTGTAGATCGATTGACGATAGAGTGCATTGTTAAGGCACTCCTTGTGACGTCGATGGTCCAAACCTCGACTAGCCCTGTGTGACGTGTGTGGGGTAGCGTGGGTACGCCTAGAGGTTACAATGGTAGCAGTCGAAATCAACCTCATGTCACACGAGTATGAACCCGCCCTAATTATCGATTTCGTCAGATACAAAAATATAAATATTAGATATTGGAATTCCCTTTGTGTTGTAGAAATTTATTGTAATTTGGAAATTTTCTATAAATATATGTTTTTTTTTTTTATTACATGTTTAATATCCATGTAGAATGTGTTGGATGTTTTTTTTTTTTTTTTTTCATCAAATTTTGGGTAACCGCTCCAAACATTTGCAACCTCGCTGACTAAAAAATAATGACTAAAAAATACTAGTGAGTGGGGCTAAATAATGACTAAAAAATACTAGTGAGTGGGGCTTTGTAGGATCTACCAAGACCTTTGAAGCAATACATATTTGCAATTTTTATAAGTGCTTTTATTTGTTTGATCCTCATAATCAATGTTAGTCTTGTTCATTTCATTTATCCTCTCTATGGGCTACCCAATGCCCATTTTTTGAAGCACTTAAGTTTCATATAGACCTTTCCACGTTTGATTTTTGTGGGGAGAGAAGTGAAGACTAAAAGAGAGGCTCTTACAATCTTCTACTATGTGAAAGACTTCACGTCGAGGAAGGGGTTCTATAAAGAGTTTCATATAATTCAATGCAAAAACATACTACCATATACTTCCGTGCACTCTTGAATATGGGTGTTGCACTCTTGAATATGGATGTTATTCTCATATTTTGAAACCAACGTGATTTTTTTATTCATGCACAAACATTGTTGGCTAGTTTTATGTATTTTCAGAAATATTTGAAGAAATCACAATATTTTCATTTGTTTGTCATATTGTGGTTTTTCTGACAAACGAATGAGATTACTGTGATTTCTCCAAAAAAAATTGAAAATAACTTTCACTAAAGAAATATTTTTAATTAGTTTTATGTAATATAATGCTTATGGTTTTTCTTCTATTTAAGGTAGGGCGAGTGGCTAGACATTTTGCTAAACACATATTAAAGAATTTAACTTGTCATATTGTAGGAATCCATTGCTAAAATAATATTCATAGTGGTTATTGTGGTTCATAAGGTGATATTTAGGTTAAGGTGTCTTCCATAAACAACACATGGTAGGAGGTCAATTAATGTTGATTCTATTTTTATCTTTAGTTAATGTTACACATTTCTTCCATTAGGAATAGTTATATTTGACTGAAAATGCATTAGCTTTGAAATCAAGTTGAAAGAGAATTTCAAGAGTTTATTCTTTATCTTAAAGAAAGGGACATTGACTAGTGAGGGTTGCATATATACTTAGGGCTATTCATATATATATATTTTTATCTTGCATGGACGCATTTATTGCAGTGAGATGTCTAATAGTAGGCATGTTATCACAAAATTTGTCACTCGTGCAAAGCCATCACAAGTGGCAAACAAGTGCAACAAACTAGGAATTCCTACCACTTTCACCGCAATAAACACTCCCCTCGTTTTAGTGAAAGACAGATCCAACACAAGGGAGGCTTCCCCGATGACCTCAAGGGATCCTATAGCAAGATTAGCCAAGCCTATGACCCCCTATCTTGGTCACCTCAAAATAATGGAAAATGATGGTCTAGAGTTAGGGAAAGGGTGAGAAAAAGATGAGATAATTTGTATGTGAAGTGTATGCAAGGTATCTCAAGTCTTTATCAACAATTACCAAGTCTAAATGATGCAAATAATCCCCGACACACGAGCTATCAAGTATAAAATGGTCGTTGTAGTAAAATATGTAGTAAATGGTAATGTATATCAACAATATGTATTTTGTAACAATAAGAAGAAACCAACCTTCAAAATTAACAATTAAAATCTTAAAATGTAGCCCTTGTTAGGTAGAACAATATCCAATAATTAGACAATGATTCTAAGCAACTTTGACCACAATATTAAGTATGTTATCAACAATTTTACCAAGCCCTAATGGTTCTAACTAAATTTTATAACAACAACAGACAAATGGGTTAGTTTGACAAGTCATTGTAATAAATCGAGCATAAGAACGTGTTTAAGCATCAACCCAAAAAGTTAGATTTGAGAGAGAGTGAGTGTATTAGGGTTTGTAAACACTTGTAAGCAATGAGACTAGTGTCGTTTTCCTTTATTTGGGAAAATGGAGTCAAAGTAAACTCTTGGAAGATTTCTAGAGGCAAGAGAGGGGGTAGAAGATCCAATCTTGGAATTATACCATCATAAAACCAAGCCAAACCTTCTATGAAACCAACCCTAGGGGTTATACCATCATAAACCCTAGGTTTCATTTTCTCTCTCTAGCGTCTAGTGATCCGAAAATATTTAGATACCACTTATTCCTTTAACATATACATATAGCATCTTACTTGATTCATAATAAATTCTTGATCGTATTGAGGTGATTGGCAAAAAAATGATGTTGTGCTCCTTATCCAAAAAACTCATAAAATGATGATTAATTTTGCAGATTTATGAGATGACACAACAAAAAATAAAAGAAATCAAATTACATATATTGATGATATATATTGCTTCATCTTTAAGTCCCTTTAGACAATAAAAATGTTCTTCATCATCTCAAAATACCAAATTACATCACAACATAGACTTACAAAAAACCAATTTAATGGATTCTCTTTAGTTTCGCAACTCAAACCTAAAGAATGAATTCACCATTAAATTCCTTGTGAAATTCTGAGAAATTTGAGTATAAAGTCGACCAAATTCCGAACTGGTTCAATTTCACCCTTTTTACACACCAAAAGATGCACTATGGCGCTCATTAATGACAATATGGACTAAGACTTTTACAAATGACCTTTGATCATAAAATAGACCTCAAATTCATACTCCTCGCATAAAAGTGAGTATAAAGTTTCTTATGTGCAGTCATTATACCTCATGGCACGTAAATCAAGACAACGCCATACTTGACACCTCTTCTTGTGTGCAAATCTATGCATTTGTACCTCAATATCTATGCACACATTGAACTTTGCGCTGTCTCGAGATCTTCATCCTCAGTCTGTGTGCAAACATGGGAATTCACGCCCATTATATTGGCCACAGACCCTTAACTCCCCATCCGAAACTATAGTTAAAAAAATTTGTTAATTAGTTGGGGAATCCTGTAATAAGGGGTTTCATTGGCATATTGGTTAAGGCGTTGGCGATATATTTGGTAGGTCGGGGGTTTGAGCCCCACCGACCTCCAGTCGTTTTGTTGTTTTGTTATATGGTTTGTAACCATATAATATATATGGTATATGGTGCGAACCGTTGTTAACTCCCCGCACGAATATAGGTCATGGTCACACATTTTGTTACATATAAACAGGGTCGAGGGCCTAGGCCCTCGACCCTTTTACTACTATTTGGACATTTGACCAAGATTAAATAGATGTGGCGCCATGTATTGTTAAAAATTAATGTGTGGGCGCAATGGTAACAGAGGCTTTTGTAAGGATTTGGGAGGTCATGGGTTCGATCCTCCAGACTCCCATATAATTTTAATAACCTTAACCATTAGTGGCCAATGGGAGGTCGTTGCATGGAGGCCTCTCATTGGTTTATCCATGCCATGTGTCAACAAATGATTAGTCCACCAGTATGTACAGATGCCAACACACCTTCCCAGTCAACGTATGATCATGCCACATGGCACTTGGGGTGTGGCCACATCATCACCATACGACCTGTACAATTATGCCACGTGTCACCCTTGCAGTGGTGACATGTGTCACCTTGACCACTTTGACTATGACCTAGTTGACTTGAACTTTGACCAACCATATCTTTTGCATATGAACTCCGTTCGAGGTGATTTTTGCGCCGTTGGAAAGATATCACCGAGATCTATGCATTTATGACATTTAAGAGATCATTTGGGATATTTGGATTTTGAGATTTTATGGATTCTCCTGGACCTCTGTGAGCATTCCACATCGTCTTGGAACTATGTGAGCATTCCTTAGATCCTCCTGAATCACACCTTCCCACTGAAGAACTTTTGGACCTCTGATGAAGCTTCTTCACTCTTCCATCTTGCTGAATATTCTGGAACTCAGTCTTCATCTTGGATCTTGGATCTTAGGTATTATATCAGTGTGCTTCCATCTGCTTCTGAAATATGGCTCTGACTTTGGCTTATGGAATTGTTGCTAATATAGATATAGCTCTAGTTCTGGGTCATAGATTCCTTCAAAACGTCATGTTCACTGAATCTCTCCAATACCCAAATCATGTATTCAACATCCACTCCCATCTCCTTCTCTACTGAAGATACTCTATCTTGGCCAATATGAAACCAAGTCAAATGGTAATCTACGCCTTGCCCTTTGGACTCGTTGTTCTTATATTGTTGATGTATCTCTAGGAGTCTCTGAATGAATTCCTTGTCTATTACTCTCCTACCTTGAAAACGACTCGATCTGTACTATAACCATCTGTACTCGATTTGCTTCTGCTCAAGGTATACATCTACAATATACATCTACACTAACATGCCATAGTATTTTGAAGATGCTTATATCATGCATCGTTACAAATATATGCTTCTTATTTCTTTACAAAGAGGATTATTTCTCCTTTACGAGCTCTAAGAAGATTTACATTACTTCGATGCTCTTCGTGCTTCTCGATCTAGATGTTCCAACTGCCTGCATCCTTTTGTTCCTTCACCTTCGGTACTTCAAAATAAGAATGCTAACTTAGACAATTCGATCCATATCTAGTCCTTTAGCTGATAACAAGACAATATAATTGCTCATATTGTCTTCAAAAGCCTTAGAAATATTTATAAAGATCCCTCTCACTCTAGAACGAAGCGACTACATGGATACCCTTTTTACAATATTCCTCTCATTTCGGACAATATGTAAGGTGGTTATATAGAAATAATTTTACAAGATCCCTCTCACTCTTAACAATATATACGGTGGCAATATAGAAACTCTCTTACAAAATTCCTCTCACTCTTATTTGTTGGGTATGTGTTTTATTCTTTGCATGTGTGTGTGTGGGCACGTCAAATTTGACAACTGCATTTGACGATCCCTCTAGTAGTGATTTTTGCGTTGTGTGCGTTGGATGCTTCCTAGGGGGGTCCCAGGGGGGCCAGGTATGCCCCACCTGGTTACGCGCAGCGTTTGGGGCAACGCCCCAAAATGTTTTTTTTGGGCGGTTTTTGCTATTTTTAGCAGTTTTCTAAATTAACCCGGATTAAGGGATTAGGGTTTTTGTATCTACGGAATACCTAAAAATATTGTATATATTGTATGGTGAATGGTGAAATTCGATATAATGAATGTAAGAGAGGTTTTCCCCGGTTGAGGGTTTCCGGTATAAATCTCTGTGTACTATGTGTATCAACCATTGATTAAATTTTGTTTTTCTTAAGAATCTATATGCATTGCTTTACTTCACAGGTTTAAAACTTACATTATCAACATATAAGGTGGCAATATAGAAATTTTACAAAATCCTCTCACTCTTATAATCTACAATGACTGGCTTACAAGTCTTGTAAATAGACTTTAGGAGATATCTACATATGCATATCAACTTACATTTACAGATATACATATTTACAGTGAAATCTTTTTTGATAGAGGATTTATTCATGGACTCATCCTCCATTTAGTACCAGAAGGAGTCTCACAACTTCCTATCTCTGACAATGCCTCTGATGTTGATGTTTAATATGATGTTGAATCCAAGAAACCATTAGAACAAATGATAGGTCTTCCCAATAACCTATATAATCTCTCCTTGAGAACACCAAGCACTATTGCTATGTCTAGAGAAACTTCCCTTGAATACATAAGTACCTGACCATTCTGGAATGCGAGTACATAACCTTCATCTTCAAAAGCCATAACTGAGAGTAGGTTTACTTTCAAATATGGAACATATAACATATGTTCGATTCCAAAAAATCCTCCCAACTCGAGCTGGTATCTTACATATCCATACCCCCTTATTGCTTGTCTAGTGTTAGTTCCATATCCTACATAGAAATCTATGTCGGACTCTGAGAAAATTAGAAATACTGATCTCATCCCGATCATGTGGAGAGATGAGCCACTGTCCACAAACCATTCCTCGATGCCTTCAAATATCACTCTGTTAAGACCAACCATTAGGAAGTATTCTTTCTCAAAATTTTCAGTAATATTATTAACTTCATCTGGGACTATTGCATGTCTTCTTGCAAGTGCCTTTACATCTTTCTGGTTCTTCTTAGGACATAAGTGCAGGTAAAGTGTCCAACACTTCTTGATCCAATGTCCACTCTTACCACAATAAGAGTAGAGTTTCTTGTTACCATCTTGGAACCACGATCACTTTATGTCATTCCCCATTTTCCTTTGCTTTGAGAAATGATATTTACCTTTAGCCTTCTTCTTGGATGGATTTTATTGCATGGATTGTCTTCTTCAACACTTCCCCATATCATGGTTACTAGTTCCACATGAAGCACACAGATACATAGGCCATTTACGAGTGGAAACGTCTTCATTCCCTCTTTAGAATGCACATCCTTCTCTGGAGATGTCTTACACATGTTACATTTCTCTGGACTGGAAGGTAAGCTCGACTTCTTATGAAGGGCCTCTTCATCTAAAGTTCACTTTGCTTCATCCCTCCATGAGCATTCTCAATATTGACGGGAAAAAGAATAATACGAGGAGTCATCTTTCTCGATCATGCCTTTTGAAAGAGATAGTCCCTTTTGCATCGAAGATTTTACATTCTTAGCCTGCCAATCTTAATGGATTGATGTTAATGGTGCCAATACTCGATTCTTGGTCTGCAAATTTCCTTCCAACTCATGAAAAATACCTCTATGGAATTCCTCATGACATATCAGTCAATCTTGCAACTTCTGCTTCTCTTCCTCGAGAGTTTGCAACTACATAGTTAACTCAAAATTCTCCTTCTGGATCTGTCTATTAATATTCTTCTGCATCCTCAACTTAACTTTACTCATTTTGTCCTCTTGATAAGAGTCTTCAAAATCTTCACCAACTTAAGTTTTTAATCTTGTCACATCGACACCTTGAAAATTCACGTCAAAACTAGCTATGATACCACTTGATCCAAAAATACTTAGACACCACTTATTCCTTTAACATAAACATATAGCATCTAACTTGATTCTGAATAAATTCTTGATCGTATTGAGGTGATTTGCAGAAAAATGATGTTGTGCTCCTTATCCAAAAAACTCATAAAATGATCATTAATTTTGTAGATTTATGAGATGACACAACATAAAATAAGAGAACTCAAATTACATATATTGATGATATATATTGTTTCATCTTCAAGTCCCTTTAGACAATAAGATTGTTCTTCATCATCTCAAAATACCAAATTACATCACAACATGGACTTACAAAAAGCCAATTTAATGGACTATTTTTAATTCCGCTACTCAAACCCAAAGAATGAGTTCACCATTGAATTCCTTGCGAAATTCTAAGAAATTTGAGTATAAAGTTGACCAAATTCCGAACTGGCTTAATTTCACCCTCTTTACATGCCAAACGATGCACTATGGTGCTCATTAATGGAAATATGGACGAAGACTTTTACAAATGACCTTTGATCATAAAATAGACCTCAAATTTATACTACTCACGGAAGAACGATAAAAATGAGTATAAATTCCACTATGTGCAGTCATTATACCTCATGAAACACATATTGAGACAAGACCATGTGTTATCATTGATTTCATTTGGGGTCATCATTGAGGGCAAGTTTTGGGGTCTTTGATGTCAAGGAAGATGACAACCAATGAGAGTAGATTGAGGAGAACTTGTAGCATCAATATCAGATTTGAAGCAAGTTAAACAATCTGAGACCTTGCAAGGAGTCCATGAAGCCCCAACGATAGCCTAATGTGTCTTACCAATTGGCAAGCCTAATGGATTAAATATAAATGTGACCTTGGTATCATTTTAATAAATACAAAAGTGAAAAGTTAAGTGGAAAGGGAGTTTACGTAAAAGTGGAGTAAAAATAAAAGTGAATTAAATACAAATATGACTTTACTAAATAACAAAAGTTGAAAAGTTAGGTGGAAGTGGAGTTTACTTAAAAGAGAAAAAGGTAAAAGTGAAGTGGAGTTAAAGAAAAAGGGTAAAAGTGAAAGAGCACATGGTATGTGCAAATGGTATTTGAAAACCACGGTGGTATTTACCCATGGTAAGGTAAAAAGTGAATTAAAAATTAAAAAGGGAAAAATCAATTATTTTTAATAAAAAGTCATGACTTTTCAAGAAGAACATGACTTTTCATATAGAATCTTATGGAAAATTATAAATAAAGAAGAGGGCTATGAGAAAAAATGGATATGTGGGTAAAACAATAATAATCCATAAGCATATCATTTGAGGTGTGACAATAGAACATCATTCAAGAGCGACAATTATATATTGGCAAAAGATCAAATCTGGTGTTCAAGAAACTAGATTCAACAAAAGAAGAAGTAAAGAACACAAATCAAAGTTTGTGAAGACAAAAGCAACAGAGGGGACTCAGTGATATAATTTAGAAGATCAAAACAAAAGTAGAGTCCAAAGGAAGGAATTGAAGTTTGAAATTTAAACATAAAATAAGGGTGGAAGGGTGGAGCAAGGGAGGATTGGAGTCCTCTACAGGTTGGAGCCTGAACAACAGGGAGTTGCAGCTTCCTTCAAGTTGGTGCTTGAAAAACACAGGATTGGTGTCTCCTTGAGTTGGTGCTAAAAAACAGGGGATTGGTGTATCCTTGAGTTGGTTCTCAAAACAGGAGATTGGAGTCTCCTTGAGTTGGTGCTCAAAAACAAGGGATTGGTGTCTCCTACAAGTAGTAACATGTAAAATGTAAAATTTATATAAACATATAAAATAACATAATTGGTTTTCTTCTGTTTGGGTTTCCATGTAAAAATATCTTGTGCACTGTGTATGATGTTATGTGATGATGAATGGTACTGTTAATAATTAATGTTTACATAATGTGATTAAAATGGTAAAAAATGCTCAATACTTATTCACCCCCCCGAGTATTGATGCATATTCCAACAACTTGGCTCCTCTTCTTACACGTAAATCTATGCATATGTACCTCGATATCCATGCATGCATTGAATTTTGCATAGTCTCTGGATCTACGCCCTCAGCCTGTGTGCAAACATGGGAATTCACACCCATTATATAGGCCACGAGCCCTTAACTCCCCATCCGAAACTATAGGAATTTTATTATTATTAATTAGTTGGGGAATATCGTAATAAGGGGTTCCGTTGGAATATTGGTTAAGGCGTTGGCGATATATTTGGTAGGTCGCGGGTTTGAGCCCCACTGACCTCTAGTCATTTCGTTGTTTTGTTATATGGTTTGTAACCATATAATATATATGGTATATGTCACATATCGTTGTTAGATCCCCGCGTGAATATAGGTCATGGTCACACATTTTATTACATATAACCAGGGTTGAGGGCTTAGGCCCTTTTCCCTTTTACCACCGTTTGAACCTTTGACCAATGTTAAATAGATGTGGCACAATGTATTGTTAAGAAATAGTGTGCGGGTGCAATGGTAACGAAGGTTTTTGTAAGGCTTTGGGAGGTCACGGGTTCGATCCTCTAGACTCCCATATAATTTTACATAACCTTAACCATTAGTGGCCAATCGAAGGTCGTCGCGTGGCAACCTCTCATTGGTCTATCCATGCCACGTGTCAACAAATGATTAGTCCACCTATATGTATGGATTCTGACACACCTGCCCAGTCAACATACCCTCATGCCACGTGGCACAATGGGGGTGTGGCTATGTCATCTCCGTACAACCTGTACGGTCATGCCATGTGTCACCTTGACCCCTTTGACTTTTACCTAGTTGACTTGAACTTTGACCAACCAATATTTTGCATACAAACTCCGTTCGAGGCAATTTTTGCGTCGTTGGAAAGATATCACCAAGATCTATGCATTGATGGTGTTTTCTAGAGCATTTGGGATATTTGGATTTTGAATCCTCCTAGACCTCTGTGAGCGTTCCGGATCCTCCTGGACCTCTGTGAGAATTCCTTAGATCCTCCTAGATCACATCTTCCCATTGAAGAGCTTTTGGAACTCCAAAAGTATAGATATCCAACAACTTAGCGATGATAACTCTAACTCACTTTTCCACCTTACATAAATTATCTTATCTAGTATCTTAGTGATGAAGCTTCTTCACTCTTCCATCTTGCTGAATATTCTAGAACTCAGTCTTCATCTTGTATCTTTGATCTTAGGTATTAGATCAATGTGCTTCTGTCTGCTTCTGAAATATGGCTCTGACTTGGGCTTCTGGCACTGTCACTAATATAGATATAGATCCGGTTTTGACTCATAGATTCCTTCAAAAACTCTTGTAAATTGACTCTTTGCAATACATGAATCTTGTATTCAACATCCACTCCCATCTCCTTCTCTAATGAAGATACTCTATCTTGGCCAATATGAAACCAAGTCGAATGTTGATTTATGCCTTGCCCTTTGGACTCGTTGTTCCTGTACTATTGATGTATCTATAGGAGTCTCTAAATGAATTCCATGTCCATTACTCCCCTGCCTTGAAAACAACTCGTTCTATAATGTAACCATCTGTACTCGACTTGCTTCTTCTCAAGGTATACATCTACAATATACATCTACACGAACATGACATAGTATTTTTAAAATGATTATAACATGCATCTTTACAAATATATGCATGTTATTTCTTTACAAAGAGGATTGTTTCTCCTTTACCAACTCTAAGATGATTTACATTACTTCGATTCTCTTCATGATTCTCGATCTACATGTTTCAACTGCTTGCATCCTTCTGTTCCTTCACATTCAGTACTTCATAATAAGAATGTTAACTTAGACAATTTGATCCATATGTAATCCTTTAGCTGATAACAAGACAATACAATTGCCTATACTGTCGTCGAAATCCTTAAAAATCTTTAAAAATATCCCTCTCACTCTAGAACAAAGCGGCTACATAGAAAACCTTTTCACAAGATTCCTCTCACTTCAAACAATATGTAAGGTGGCTATATAGAAATCCTTTTACAATATCCATCTCACTCTTAACAACATATAAGGTGTCAATATAGAAACTCTCTTGCAAAATTCCTCTCACTCTTATCAACATATAAGGTGGCAATATAATTTTTTTACAGAATTCCTCTCACTCTTATAATCTACAATGAGTGGCTTACAATCCTTCTAAATAGAATTTAGGATATATCTACATATGCATATCAACTTACATTTACAAATATACATATTTACAATGAAATATTTTCTAATGGATGGTTTATTCATGGACTCATCCTCCCTTTAGTACGGGAAGGAATCTTATAGCTTCCTATCTTTGACAATGCCTCTGATGCTAATGTTGAATATGACATTGAATCTGATGTTGAATCCAAGAAACCATTAGACCGGATGATAGGTCTTCCCAATAACCTAAATAACCTCTCCTTGTGAACACCAAACATTATTGTTGTGTATAGAGAAGCTTCCCTTGAATACACAAGTACTTGGCCATTCTGGAATGCGATTGCATAACCTTCATCTTCAAAATCCACAACTGAGAGTAGGTTTAATTTCAAATCTGGAACATATAACATATGTTTGATTCCCATAAATGCTCTCGACGCGAGCTGGAATTTTACATATCCATACCCCCTTATTGCTTGTCTAGTGTTAGTTCCAGATCTTACATAGCAATCTGTGTCGGACTATGAGAAAGTCAGAAATATTGATCTCATCCCGATCATGTGGTGAGATGAGCCATTGTCCACGAACCATTCCTCGATGTCTTCATATATTACTTTGTTGAGACCAACCATTAGGAAGTATTCTTTCTCAAAAATTTCAATAAGATTATTAACTTCATATGGGGCTGCTGCTTGTCTTCTTGCAAGTTCCTTTACATATTTCCAGTTCTGCTTCAGACATAAGTGCGGGTAAAGTGTCGAGCACTTCTCAATCTGATGTCAATTCTTACCACAATAAGAGTAGAATATCTTGTTCCCATCTTGGAAACACAATCTCTTTCTATCATTCCCTCTTTTCCTTTTCTTTAGAAATGATCTTTACCTTTAGCCTTCTTCTTGGATGGATTTTCTTGCACATAATGTCTTTTTCGACACTTCTCCATATCACGGTTATTAGTTTCACAGGTAGCACATGGATACATAGGCCATTTACCAGTGGGAAACAACTTCATTCCCTCTTTAGAATGCACATCCTTCTCTGGAGATGTCTTACACATGTTAGCTTTCTCTGGACTGGAAGGTAATCCCGACTTCTTATGAAGGACCTCTTCATTTTAAGTTCTCATTGCTTCAACCGTCCTTGAACCTTCTCCATCTTGATGAGAAAAAGAATAATACGAGGAGTCATCTTTCTCAATCATGCCTTTTGAAAGAGATAGTCCCTTTTGCATCAGAGACTTTACATTCTCAACCTACCAATATTCATGTATTGATGTTGATGGTGCCAATACTTGATTCTTGGTCTGCAACTTTCTTTCCAACTCATGAAAAATACCTCTATGGAATTCCTCATGACATATCAGTCGATCTTGTAGCTTATGCTCCTCTTCCTCGAGATTTTTCAACTGCATATTTAACTTAGAATTCTCCTTCTGGATATGTCGATTAATATTCTTTTGCAACCTCAACTTCATGAGAGCTTTACTCATTTTTTCCTCTTGATAAGAGTCTTCAAAATTTTCACCAACTTAAGTCTTGAATCTTGTCACATCAACACCTTGCAAATTCACGTCAAAACTAACTATGATACCACTTGATCCGAAAATCCTTAGATACCACTTATTCCTTTAACATATACATATAGCATCTAACTTGATTCAAAATAAATTCTTGATCGTATTGAGGTGATTTGCAGAAAAATGATGTTGTGCTACTTATCAAAAAAACTCATAAAATGATGATTAATTTTGCAAATTGATGAGATGACACAACATAAAATAAAAGAACTCAAATTACATATATTAATGATATATATTGCTTCATCTTCAAGTCCCTTCAGACAATAATACTATTCTTCATCATCTCAAAATACCAAATTACATCACAACATGGACTTACAAAAATCCAATTTAATGGATTCTATTTAATTATGCTACTCAAATCGAAAGAATGAGTTCACCTTTGAATTCCTTGTGAAATTCTAAGAAATTTGAGTATAAAGTTGACCAAATTACGAATTGGCTCAATTTCACCCTCTTTACACGCCAAACAATGCACTATGGCACTCATTAATGGAAATATGGACTAAGAATTTTACAAATGACCTTTGATCATAAAATAGAACTCAAATTCATACTCCTTGCGAAAAAACGAGAAAAATGAGTATAAAGTTGCCTATGTGCAGTCATTATACATCATGGCATGCATATCGAGACAATACCATACTTGGCTCCTCTTCTTGCACACAAATCTATGCATCCGTACCTCGAGATCCATGCATGCATTGAAATCTTCTCCATCTCGAGATCTGTGCCCTCAGTCATTGTGGAAACATGGGAATTCACACCCATTATATAGGCCACAGGTCCTTAACTCCCCATCCGAAACTATAGGCAAAAAATTTATTAATTAGTTGGGGAATCCACTAATAAGGGGTTCCGTTGGCATATTGGTTAAGGCTTTAGGGTAAGGGTGAGAAAAAGATGAGATAATTGGTATGTGAAGTGTATGCAAGGTATCTCAAGTCTTTATCAACAATTACAAAGTCTAAATGACATAAATAATCCCCATAACACTAGCTATCAACTATAAAATGGTTGTTGTAGTAAAATATGCAATAAAAGGTAATGTATATAAGTAATATGTATTTTGTAACAGTAGCAAGAAATCAACCTTCAAAATTAGCTATTAAAATATTTAAATGTAGCCCTTATTGGGTAGAAAAAGATCCAATAAATAGACAATGATTCTAAGCGACTTTGACCACAATATTAAGTATGCTATTAGCAATTTTACCAAGTCCTAATGGTTGTAATGGGTTGATTTGCAAGTTGTTGGGATAGATTGAGAACAAGAATTTGGCTAAGCATCAACCCAACAAATTAGTTTTGAGAGAGAGAGTGAGTGTATTAGGGTTTGTAAACATTTGTAAGCAAGGAGACTAGTGTCATTTTCCTTTATTTGGGAAAATAGAGTCAAAGAAAACTCTTGGAAAATTGCTAGAGGCAAGATAGGGGTTGAATATCTAATATTGCAGTTCTACCAACATAAAAACAAGCCAAAACTTCTATGAAGCCAACCCTAGGGGTTATACCATCATAAACCCTAGGTGTTGTTTTCTCTCTCTATCATCTAGCAACAAGGCCTTACTTGAACTAGGTCAAACCCTAGAGACTATACCATCATAAAATCTAGATCTTGAGCTAGCCAAAGACAAACCCTAAGGGGATAAACGATGTTAACCCCTAGACTAGGTCTAAAATGCTTCAACAAATCAAGGTGAATGAAAATAGGGAGGGGGATAAACAATCTTAATCCATCCTAGGGTTTCTAGCAAAATTGAACTTAGCATACAAGGTAACATGCAATAATTAACCATCTAATAGAGCATCCACCAAAATACACCATGAACAATCATTAAAACTTTAAGAATAACACTTACTAGATCAAGCGTTATGCATGAGGAAACCCTAGCTCAACATTCATCCATCAAAACAAGAGAAAGTATCCAAGCAATATCATCCTTCCAAAAGTGTTCACAAGTACTCGATTGCGAATTAGAGAAAGAGAAGAGACAAGTATTGATGAATCATAAGTGTGACTTATGATTTGGATAGGAGGTAGTGCTAAAGACCCTCAAAATACTAAAAGTCCATGATACAAGTGAGATAGGTCTAGGCTGACCCCTCGAGAAACTTCAAACAATAGAATAACATGCTAATACATCAAAATATTCCCTCCAAGGTCACGCACATCATGATCCAATGTGTAGGAGGCCTCCAAAGGCCACGTCTCATTGTGAAGTGGTGCAAGCAAGGTGAAGTGTCATGTCTTTTCATCAAAGGTCATGCCAAGTGTCACAAATCATCAACCAATGATGCCCTAATGATGGGGTTGACCCCACCACCATCATGACCATCACATGTGTGATGTCATCCTCAAAATAGTCAAGTTCAAGGTGTAAATCTCATCATCCAAGGTGAAAATAGGGATCATCACCTCTCCAAGGGGTGCCCAATCATCATCAAGTGAAACATCCTCAAACCAAGTGCTATCATGTTATGGGTAAACTGTCCAAAAGTGTGGTCTTACTGCCCATCTTTCAACTAATATGGCCATATCTACAAAATGAGGGCTCATCTGTCCATCGTCCAAGATCTAGGAGATGTGAGAGGGTAAGTATGAATGCATCAAGTCATCAAGTGACCCAACACTCTACATCACACGTGCCATGTCCTATAATAAAATGCACAACGTTCTGGGTAAAAGCATGGGACATACTCCAAAGAACCATGTTAGGTGCATCCAAATCAATCAAAGCCATAGAATCAAGTAAGACGAATAATCACAATGTTCAAGAGTCCTTAGAAGCACATAAAGTAGGCCATCACTTAATATAGAATCCACATAAGCAATTCACATTAGGTATCCCCTTCAAACTTCACATTAGCTCAAGACATTATGTAATTTGGGAAATTTAGGTATGGGAGGGCCATCAAAAGACCCTATTAGGTGTTCCAATACCTAGGTAGAGGGATATTTCTTGAGAAAACCCATCTAAGTGTAAGTATGGTGAATGAAAACGTGTTGGGATGACATCATGGTGATGGTCTCAATAACATGTAAGGCAACATATTTGGTCCATCTTCACGAGCGCCTTTGTACATGGAGCACTTGTTGCTTGAGATATCCTTTCCTTGGTACTTTTTTCATTCCAAATGTGTTATCTTGCCTTTTGATATTCTTTTATTTCATTGCAAGTCCCCTTTTCAGGTTTCAAGCACTTATTCTTTATTTTATCATTTTTTTACCGAGATAAAGTCCTTATGATTATGCATTCAATGCATTAGAACTAGGGGTGATTACCATTAGAGGGGGTAGAGCTCAAGCCGATCTTTGGCTTTTGAGTAGGTCATTCACTGTCTCGTTATTCCTTTTTTATTTTACAACATTCTTTCTCTTTTCCTAGAAGCTGCATCAACCTCGACATTCTATCCCTTCTTCTCATAGAAGAATGAACCATGAGACTTTTTGGTGTACATGTAACAACAATATAGATCTTTATTGCATTGCAGAAGGATCTAGGATGGTAGGTGTTAAGTATGGGGGGGGGGAACAATACGTTACCCTTATCAAAGCCTCACAGTAGTACCCATGTTCCCTAAGAGTGAAACACGGGACCAAGACACTAATGATGGCCACCAAGGTGAAACAAGGAAAAAATAATAACTTCTTGAGCTTATGATCCATTATCTGACTTAAACCCATGATCCTCAATCACATGCCAAATGCATTAAATATGACACTTTATATGAAACAAGGACTGATGTACCTCATAATGTGACAGACCACCCTCTTTTAATGAACCATGCTGATCGGGTGTGATGAGCTATGTTGATGAGGAGTGAGGCATCTAAATGGATGATGGGCTGCTTCTTGTGAGGACACTGGTCATCATCATCATCACGATCACTATCTTCATTGAAGGCTATGGGACATGATCTCCTCTAGTTACCCCTAGGTGAGAGGGGCTAACAAGGCCAACATGTCTTCATATTCTAATTGATGCTTCTATTGTAGTATGGATTTATATTTGAACAATTACAAGTCACATCTAACCCCTCCACATGGAACCCCTATGTGGACTTATATAAATTTCATTATCCATGTGTTAAAAGTGCATGAATGATATTTTTGAGGTAGGACCCAACTAAACAATAATGGGAGATAAATGGTCACAATGTCCATAGGAATAATCTATTGCAAATTGATCTCATTTGCTAACCATATTTGCCATTACTTTATTCACACAATCTAGAAAAATATTGTTTTGATATTTATCTTTGTTTATAAATGAAACTTCACACAAGTATCCCTATATTGACATCAAGACATTCAACAAAGGATGATGACAATAGATTAAAAGAATCAAAGCCAACATAAAGTGAATGTGGAGCTAAGACTCAAGGCCACATGAACATAATAGAAGAGGATGTAGAATGTATAATAAATGAGGAAGGAATAAATGAAATGATTTGTGATTGAACCTTGTATGGACACACCTCTTGTCAATAAGGAAAGAGCACCTCTAAACCCAAGTGTATGAGCATTTTCTCTCTTCACATTTATGTTGTATGATCATTTTCTCTCTTCACATGTATGCCGTTGGATAACTTATTGTCGACTTATCTATGCACAAATTAAAGCTTCACAAGTCTTTAGAGGTAAGCAATAAGTTTAAGTGTATTCATACGATTCTTTATTGAATTTTTAAAGATGAAAAAAAACATATTGTATATTGATTAGTGAGTTTTTTTTAATAGGGTGTTGGCAAACAAGATAACTCTGCATGCCAACAACTTGCCTCGTTAATCAGATAGAAATGTGCACATTACTTAAGACATTGAGATGAAATATGAAGTATGACATGCATGTCCAAACTATTGTATCATGTATTATGCCACTAAAGAGGAATTAAAGGAATGTCCTCAATGTCGTTCTACAAGATATCATGATGATAAGTCATAATAATTTTTTTGCATAAGGTTTTTCACCTTACTTCTTTAATACTACGATTTCAATAATTTTTCAAATGAAAATATCTTGCACAATTCATGGATCATTATGCATAATATATGAGTACCAATGACATTATATCTATGGAAATTGATGGCATTGCATAGAGGAAGATGAGGAAATATGGATTCTCTTAAAAAATGAACTAGGGAACTCAAGGTTATCACTTGCAACGGATGGTGTTAATCCTTGCATAAAGCTTAGATCAATTTATTTGATTTGCCCAATTGTAGTTATAAACATCAAGCTTCCTTCTCGAATGTCCATGAAAAAGAGCATATCATGTTCACATTGATTTTTCTTAGTATTTTATTTTTTAATTTTTTAACTCATTCTTTTTAAAAAAAATTATGGGGAAAAATATTAATATTTATAATTAAATTTACATAACATATATAACTAATATCAATTGTATTATTCAAATCCATAAGGAAATATCAAGTTAGTTTTATGCATATATCTCTTGAGCATATTGCAATATACTGCAAAAGCTATGCCCCATAATTACTATGCATGTTGTTTGAAGACTCATTGGAGTTTTTAGTTTCATGGTACACTTAAATGGACAATCCACAATGACCTTGGATTGGCAATATGGTGTGGTACTTCTCATTTAGTGTATTATCATTTGAGCATTTATATGCTTTATTTTATACATTTTTTCACTAATTATTGTGACAATGGTCTATTTACAAAGTTACAAATGAGGGATTGTTATGCATGTCCATGCAAGAATAAAGTAGTTTCTAAATACTCAACCACTCAACCAACTTTACGGAGGTTTTTTAATGAGTATAGACATTGTTTCCAAGAATTAAAAGTATTGAGTATGTGAAGAATTAAACTACATAGAATTACTCCTATGCAGTAACAATTGACTTACGACAACAAACAAGATGACAAACTTATTAACTATTTTTTTTTTGCATCTTAATTGTTTTCACACTTATGTTTATCAAAATTATATTAATACCTGTGGAATAAAACTATACTCAATCTTCTACAAATTAGATTAGTAGCTTATATGCTAATACTATGCACAAAGGAAAAAAAAAAATGTGAAACAAAGTTTGAGGAAGGTGTTTCATATTGAGAATGAAGACCATGTTGTTAAAAAGTGTCCTTATTAATAATAATAATCTATTTTTAAGATCATGGCCAAGCCAAACACCAAATTGGTATTAAAGAATATGTAAGGAGGCATTTATGATATACATATGATATACATCTCATAAAAGTGAACATGCTAAATTCTATGGAGTTTAATTAATGATAGAAAAATGTATGTAAAAGAAGTTATTCAAATGTCAAGTTAATTCCTACCAGGTTTATTGTCGATTGAAATGTGCTTACAAGCGAGGTAACATAAATGGACTTAAAACCTATTATTTTCACAATTTTATGAAGGGTTGTTAGAAACTAACAAAATGTAATATTCACAATGGTTGTGATTTTTTACATGTTATAAGGCTTTCTATGAAATCAATTAATCAATTGTGTTGCACTATGTAATGTGTATCGTCTTTGGTCATTCAAGCACTTTCAATAGCAAGGTTACTTGAATATCTACCAACTAAGCAAGATTTATAGGCAATGTATACATTTGAGTTTTTTTTCTCGAACAAACATTGTAGTGAAATTGTATTTAACCCATCATTCAATTCATAAGGATAATTTCCTATATGTTACACATTTGAATATGCACGTGGGTCTCTTCTTCCAATGTTTTGCATAAGGACAATACAGTATTGGAAAAAACATGTTCTTTTAACATATGACATGCAAGCGCCATCAGTATCTCAAAGAACCCGATGATGCACTCCAAGACGAAGCACATTCCAATCAAGTATCACTTTCTACGGGAATAGGTTGCAGAAAAGAACATCAGAGTTGAGTATGTGGGCACAAAAGAACAAGTGGCAGACATCTTTACAAAACCGCTTCCACATGAAGCCTTTGAGTATCTTCGCCAGAGACTCAGAGTTATTTCTACTCCAAAATGAATGCTTATCTTATATGTCTTAGATGTACACGAGGAAGCACCATAAAGAGGACATTTAAGGTTGGGAGATCAAACAATTCAGTTAGGGGGAGCAACCCCAGATGGAAATATACCTTTGCCATTGATGACAAAGGGGGAGAGATTTATCAGATGCAGAGGACAGAGGCATGACTCTAGGGGGAGCAATGGTCACATAGACACAGAGGACATAGGCATGGTTCCAGGGGGAGCATGAGTGATATGACTTCAGTATTACATGACATGACTTCAGTATTGCATCAGAGTGTTGCCATCAATGCCAAAGGGGGAGATTGTTGATTAAGTTTGGTTGTCATTGATGTCAACCCTTGAAGAAAGTCTGGTAGCAAATTCCAGTAGCACAAAGGTTTGGGTAATGGACCCAAGGATGTTTCATGTATAATGGTATGAGTTTTAATATAGTTGAAGGTAATACTATTCTATATGTATAATATATGTCATTCCATTTCCAGTGGTATGCAGAATGTCACATAACGCCTCACGGTTAGAGAGTTATGGCCATGAAAAGTTGGAGAACCCAGGTTTGGGTAATGGACCCAAGTTTGTTTGATGAATAATGGTATGAGTTTTGATATATTTGCAGGTAATACTATTCTAGATGGATATTACATGTCATGCCATTTCTGGTGGTATGTGGAATGTCACATAACTCCTCACGGTTTGAGAGTTATGGTCTTACGAAGTTGGAGGACCCTCATATGTCATCTAGAAGCCCCAAAAGGTCAAAGTGGT
>SNQJ01S0002750.1:331331-355346 GCA_010110895.2 Picea sitchensis | reverse complement strand
AAATTAGAAGTGGGTTAACCCTAAAATAAGGAAAGTGGGCAAAGTGACCTAGAAGATGCTTCTAAGGAAGCTACTTGGAGAGTATAAATAAGAGGCAAGGCTCTCTCATTTTATATCAAACTTGAGAATATTGAATATCTATAGGTGACTGAGGTAACCAAAGGATATCTAAGCTGAATTTCAGAGGGAAGGTGAAGAAAAGAAGGCCGGAATTCAAGGGAGTATAAGTTCTTTTGATGATGCTTTCTAAGGTATGTTATTTACAGGTCATCTCACCATTTTCACAATAATTTTTTTTATTGAATGATTCAGACCATGAAATTGATAGGCCATTGAGGAAATATATCCAAGTATCTATGGTAAAAATTCCAGGTTGTGGGTCGTTTTATTTTTGGAGTTACACTCCGTGGAAAATAGGGTTTGTCGCTAATCCTGGAACTAGTTTAAAACATGTGTTTTGGGTAAAAACGTCATAACATATTCATAACAGATCCAAATTAAGTAAGACAAAATGTGTTGGTTAGAGTACAATCTGTAGTATTCTGCGTAACATTTTTAGATCGATTCAACAAATATTTCGTGCAGGGCACACTCTACAAGGTCACTCTCTAAAATAAGATATAATTCAACAAGGTATGCCATTTTTGCTATAAGTCCTTTTTTGAGAGGTTCCAAGTAGTGACACCTGGAGGAATTGCATAAAAAAAACTGAAGAACATTGTGTACTATTTTCATATCTTTATTCATTACAGGTACATAGTTATGATTATTTCAAGTTAGGGTTGTTGACTAATCCCAAACTAGTCATGTGAGACTAAAGAAAAGTTTGATGAAAATTCTAGTCTCTTATTGTGAAAGTTAAGGAAGGTTTGCAGGTATGTGATCATATACACCAGGTCTATTACTGAGTTACATATCATATTTGGATGATGAAATTGATGAGGGCTTTTGGTTAAGGTACATGTTAGGTACATGGTTGAAATAAGTAGTTGATGAGTTGGCATATACATGAGGTGTATAGTTGATGATGTTGGCACATATTGATGAGTCATAGTTGATGAGTAGTTGAGACATGATTGGTACATACTTGGTACATGGTTGGATGCACTTGTTTATGGTACAGGTTGATTACAATTTGTTTGGTACAGGTTGGTGCATGGTTGATGCACTTGTTTATGGTACAGGTTGATTACAGGTTGAGGTACAGGCTGATGCATGGTTCAGGTTTATTGGTACAGGTTTACAATGGCATATCTCACAGTGATAGTGTGACAATGGTTCCATCATTCTACTTCTACTTAAGGGCGGTTGGACGATGCAAGAACAGGTGGTTGTAGCCGAAGAACATAGGGGGTTGTATCCTCCTTCTGGTTGTAGCCAAAGAATAGGGGAGTTGGAGCTTCCCTTAGGTTGTAGCCTGAGAAACAAGGGGGTTGGAGCCTCCTTCCACTTGCAGCTGGAAAACAAAGGAAGTTGGTGCTTCCAATGAATGTAATTCTTCGAGACATATAAGAAAAAACATTCTGTGGTTTTCTCTCGCTTTGGGTTTCCACGTAAAACATTGGTGTACTGTGTATGTGTATGATTGTTCATTTGTTTATTGCTTATTTACTATGCAGTTATTGGATGATAATGCTACATTGATATAACACTTGGATTATATGGTTAAAAAGGAATAATTTTCTCTATTACTGATTCACCCCCCCTCTCAGTAATTCAACATATGTTATATGGTGCAGACGGTTGTTAACTCCCCTCACGAATATAGGTCATGTTCACACATTTTATTAGATATAACCAGGGTCGAGGGCTTAGTCCATCGACCCTTTTACCACCATTTGAACCTTTGACGAAGGTTAAATAGATGTGGCGCCATGTATTGTTAAGAACTTATGTGTGGGAGAAATGGTAACATAGGTTTGTGTAAGGATTTGGGAGGTCACAAGTTCAATCCTTCAGACTCCCATATAATTTTACATAACCTTAACCATTAGTGGCCAATGGGAGGTCGCCACATGGAAACCTCTCATTAGTCTATCCATGCCACGTGTCAACAAACGATTAGTCCACATGTATGTACATATGCCAACATACTTGCCCTGCCAACTTATGATCATGCCACATGGCACCTTTGGGTGTGGCCACATCATCGATGTATGACTTGTACGATCGTGCCACATGTCACCTTGACCCCTTTGACTCTAACTTAGTTGAATTGAACTTGACCAACCATATCTTTTGCATACGAACTCCGTTTGAGACAGTTTTTGCATCGTTGGAAAACTATCATCGAGCTCTATGCATTGATGGAATTTTCAAGAGCATTTGGGATATTTGGATTTTGATATTTTGCGGATCCTCCAGGACCTTTGTGAGCATTCCAGATCCTCTTGGACCTCTGTGAGTGTTCCTTATATCCTCCTGGATCATCTAGCAACATGCCATTGCTTGAATTAGGTCAAACCCTAGAGGTTATACCATCATAAACTCTAGATCTTGAGCTAGCCAAAAACAAACCCTAGGGGGATAAACAATGTTAACCTATATACTATGTCTAAAATGCTTCAACAAATCAAGGTGAATGAAAATAGGGAGGGGGATAAATAATCTTAATCCCTCCTAGGGTTTCTAGAAAAATTGAACTTAACATACAAGGTAACATGCAACAATTAACCATATAATAAAGAATCCACCAAAATATACCATGAACAAGCATCAAAACTTGAATAAGAACACTTACTAGATCAAGCGCTATTCATGAGGAAACCCTAGCTCAACATTCATGCACCAAACAAGAGAACGCATCCAATCAATATCATCCTTCCAAAAGTATTCACAAGTACTCCATAGCAAATTAGAGAAAGAGAAGAGGAAAATAGTGATGAATCACAAGTGTGAGTTATGATTTGGCTAGGAGGTAGTGCTAGCCTCTTTATAGGAGGCAAACCTAGTGCTAAAGCCCCTCAAAATACAAGAAGTCCATGATACAAGTGAGATAGGTCTAGGTCGATTCCTGAAGGAGCCTTAAACAATAGAATTCAATGCTAAGACACCAAAATATGCCCTCTAAGGTCACACATGTGGGTTACATCATGCTCCAAGAGGGTGTAGGAGTCCTCCAAAGGCCATGTCTCATTGTCAAGTGGTGCAAGAAAGGTGAAGTGTCATGTATCCTCGTCAAAGGTAATGTCAAGTACCCCAAATCATCAACCAAGGATGCCCTAATGATGGGGTTGGCCTCACCATCATCGTGACCATCACATGTGTGATGTCATCCTCAAAATAATCAACGTCCAAGGTGTAAATCTCATTGTCTAAGGTGAAAATAAGGATCATCACCTCTCCAAGGGGTGCCCAATCATCATCAAGTGCAACGTCCTCAAACCAAGTGCTATCATGTTGTGGGTACAATGTCCAAAAGTGTGGGCTTATTTCCCATCTGTCAACCAATATGAGCATATCTACAATGAGCGATCATATGTCAATCGTCCAAGGTCTAGGAGAGGTGAGAGGGTAAGTGTGAATATGTCAAGTAATCAGGTGACCCAACACTCTGCATCACGCATGCCATGCCCCATAATAAAATTCACAACATCATGGGTGAAAGCATGAGACATAATCTAAAGGACCATGCGAGGTGCATCCAAATCAGTAAAGGCCATAGAATCAAGTATGACCAACAATCACAAGGTTCAAGAGTCCTTAGAAGCATATAAAGTAGGAAATCACTTAATACATAAGCCACATAAGCAATTCACATTAGGTATCCCCTTCAAACTTCACATTAGCTCAAGAATTTATGCAATTTGGAAAGTTTAGGTATGGGAGGACCATCAAAAGACCCTATTAGGTGTGTATGTACCCATGTAGGGGATATTTCCCAAGAAAACCCATCTAAGTGTAAGTATGGTGAATGAAAACGTGTTGGGATGACTTCATTGTGACAATGTCAATAACATGCGAGGCACCATATTTAGTCCATCTTCATGAGTGCCTTTGTAGAGGGAGCACTTGCTGCTTGAGGTTCCCTTTCCTCGGTATTTTTGCATTCCAAACCCCTTATCTTATCTTTTGATATTATTTTATTGCATTGCAAGTCACCTTTTCAGGTTTCAAGCACTTGGTCTTTCATTTATGAGTTTTTTATTAAGATAAAGTCCTTCTCATGATTATGCATTTAGTGCATTAGGACTAGGGGAGATTACCATTAGAGGGGGTGGAGCTCAAGCTGACCTTTGGATTTTGAGTTGGTCATTCATTGTCCCGTTATTTATTTTTCTTTTATAGAATTCTTTCTCTTTTATCATTTTTTTCCTAGCAGTTGCATCAACCTCGACATTCTATCCCTTCTTCTCAGTGAAGAATGAACCATGAGCCTTTTTGGTGTATATGTAACAACCATATCGAAGTTTATTACACCGTGGAAGGCTCCATGATAAAGGTGTTAAGTATGGGGGGGGGGGGACAATACATTACCCTTATCAAATCCCCCTAGTAGTACCCCTATTCCCTAAGAGTGACAATACAGGACCATGACCAATGGCCACCAAGGTGAAACAAGGAAAAAAAAATAACTTATCGAGCCTATGATACATTATCCAACTTCAACCCATGATATTCACTCACATTCCAAATGCATTAAATATGACACTTTATATAAAACAAGGACTAATGTACTCATAATGTGTTGAACCACCCTCTACCAATGAACCATGTTGATCGGGTGTGATGAGAAGGAGAGAGGCTTCTAAAGAGATGATGAGCTATTGTCTGTGAGGACTTTGGTCATCATCATCATAGAGATCATTGTCTTCATTGCAGGCCATGGCACATTATCTCCTCTAGTTACCCCTAGGTGAGTGGGGTTAACATTTGGATCCAACATGGGGACATGTGCTCACCATAGAGCGCATGAGAACCTCAACATCTATGGTACTGCAAGACATACAACCTGCATCACTCTAAAATCCTGCTACATTCTAACATGAACACATCAGTACTACAAGGCATGAGGATGCTATCCACAATGGTTTATGAAATATAAAACCATTGCAAGTTTTTTTTTTTTTTTTTTCATTTTCATCAATATATCATTTTTTTTATATATAAAACATTGAAATGTATACATAACAAAGAACTAAATAGCACAAGATAAAGAAATGCAATAAAGCAAGCACACACCATGACCTACCCTAACCCACTCTATCCTAAAAGGAAACAGAAAGGTAGGTATAATCATACAAACAATAAATCCATCCTGGCATGTCATCAAAGTCAAAGTTTCTACCCTTGTGCTTAGTTATGAACCATAGAAAAGATATATCAAGCACAAAATAACCATGCGAACATGATAAATACTACAATAGAACCAAAAATAAAATCAAACTCATGAGGGTGAGAGGGAGAAACAAAATCATGTGAAGGCGTGTCCACACAAGCCTATTCTACCCATCTCTGAATAGGGTTGTGACAAGATGAGAGCTCAAAACGCTGACTCAAAGGCTTCAAAGAATGGCTACGATGGATTTTAGCATTCCTCGAGGCCCGAGATGGAATGATAAGGAATATGAAGGATGGTCGATGATCACTCAATGAATAAATGGATGGAAAATAGGACATTGATGTATATCTCAAGAAAAACAAACTATTCCCAAATTAGGGTTTGTTGATATTCTATATGCGATTGAAAATACTTGCAACAAATCATAGGTTGGAAACAACTTTTCCCCATAGATAAGTTATCAAAAAGATAATCCTGAGTCGTATCTTTAGTGACATAGAAAGATGAGGGAAAAAAAGGTAGGAGATCTTCACTATTAATTTCCTGTTGTCTTGGGCGAATCATGTTCTCATATGAATGTTCACTGAAATTTGAGCATAAAAGTGGTTGAAAAATTTCTTCATAGAATAAGTCCAAGTGCTCAAAAGAATATGTATCACACCTTTTAGGAAATGGCTAGAATTCATCATGAGATTACTATAATGTATCACCTCTAGATGGTTGAAACAAAACTATGAACATATAATCCTCATATTGCCCAAAATTTGAATCAATAATGCACATAACTGTATATTCTAATGGCAACAAATTTGGATTCTTGATTATAGAACCATCATTAACATCATAAACAAGATATCCATCAAAATGAAAGAAAATCTTATCCCATCTAGGTCTTCCAATTTGTATAAATTCATCAATACAATCATCACGTTCTTTATTAGATGATGAATCCTCTACATCGAAGGGTTTCTCCAAGAATTCTTCATTTTCCAAGTCATGAAAAGATTCATCATAGGAATCAAAAACTTGGAAAAGAGTACAACTTACCTCATTCTTGTCTTCATGTGAAGGAGGGAGAAAAGCTCGGATGACTTCATCTTCATCAAATGGAGGAACCCATACCAATGTCTCGTCTTCAAGAGGAGGAGTACTTTCAACATGACCTTCTTCATGGACTTTTTATTCAACATGATGCATTTCATCAAAATATTCTCCTTCAACAGATCCATGAGGCAACTCTTGTTCTACTTCATGTGCTTGGTGACTTTCCTCACTTCTTCAGTTAGGTCTTCATAATGTTCAATGAATTCATGAGATGGCTCTTCTTATTCAAGTGTTTGGTAATCCTCTTCATGAATATCTTCTTCGTATTATTCAATAGTTTCAGGAGACAGTCCTTCTTCTTGAAGGGATACCGTAAGATCATGAAAAATATCTTCATACCTTTGAGTTATCGGGGCCCAACGTTTGAGGAATACTTCAATGAGGATTGTGAGAGAAGATATGCTTTTTGGACTAAGAGAATTCTTTACCCAATTATTTTGTCTTTGTTCCAAAGATATTAAAAACAATCTTATTAGCACATCTTCATGTATCACATTTATCTTTGAAGTGTATTTAAATTTTTTTACATGTGTGATGGCCAAGGTTGGGTCACCATCAAATTTTGGAACATCATTCCTCCAATCCGAAGAATAGTGATTTGGGTATCCAGGAACATGCCTACTATTAAGAGAAGGATACATTCCATGCAATTCAAATGGTGCCATAATTGCTTCATTTGAGAAAAATCAATCTTACAACAGTGAATATGACACCTTAAAACATGTGAGTGGAGCCACTAGTTGAATTTGTTAAACAAATATCATTAAGATAAGATAAAGGGATTCTTCCCTCAATGGAGTCGCTAGGAAAGCTAGATAGGAAGGCTTTGGAAGACAAGCTTACCAAGAAAGTGTTGTAGGAAGAATGACTCGTTTCTCCTTGGGAATGTTGCCAAAATATTATCACAAAATTTATCACTTGTGCAAAGCCATCACAAGTGGAAAAAAGTGCAAAAAACTAGGAATGTCTACCATTGTCACCTTAGTAAACACTCCCCTCATTTTAGTGAAGGAATGGATCCAACACAAGGGAGGCTTCCCTGATGACCTCAGGGGATCCTGTAGCAAGATTATCCAAGCCTATGGCCCCCTATCCGGGTCACCTCAAAAGGATGGGCTAGAGTTAGGGTAAGGGTGAGAAAAAAATGAGATAATTGGTATGTGAAGTGTATGCAAGGTATCTCAAGTATTTATCAACAATTACCAAGTCTAAATGACGTAAATAATCCCCAGAACACTAGCTATCAAGTATAAAATGGTTGTTGTAGAAAAATATGCAATAAAAGGTAATCTATATCAATAATATGTATTTTGTAACAGTAGCAAGAAATCAACCTTCAAAATTAGCAATTAAAATATTAAAATGTAGCCCTTATTGGGTAGAACAAGATCCAATAACTAGACAATGATTCTAAGCGACTTTGACCACAATATTAAGTATGCTATTAGCAATTTTACCAATCCCTAATGGTTGTAATGGGTTGATTTTAGAGTTGTTGGGATAGATTGAGCACGCGAATTTGGTTAAGCATCAACCCAACAAGTTAGTTTTGAGAGAGAGTGAGTGAATTAGGGTTTGTAAACACTTGTAAGCAAGGAGACTAGTGTCGTTTTCCTCAATTTGGGAAAATAGAGTCAAAGAAAACTCTTGGAAAATTTCTAGAGGCAAGATAGGGGGTTTAATATCTAATCTTGGAGTTCTACAAACATAAAACCAAGCCAAAACTTCTATGAAACCAACCCTAGGGGTTATACCATCATAAACCCTAGGTGTTGTTTTCTCTCTCTAGCATCTAGCAACAAGGCCTTACTTGAACTAGGTCAAACCCTAGAGATTATACCATCATAAACTATGGATATTGAGCTAGCCAAAGACAAACCCTAAGGGGATAAACAATGTTAACCCCTAGACTAGGTCTAAAATGCTTCAACAAATCAAGGTGAATGAAAATAGGGAGGGGGATAAGCAATCTTAATCCCTCCTAGGGTTTCTAGCAAAAATAAACTTAGCATACAAGGTAACATGCAACAATTAACCATCTAATTGAGCATCCACCAAAATACACCATGAACAATCATTAAAACTTTAAGAAGAATACTTACTAGATCAAGCACTATGCACGAGGAAACCCTAGCTCAACATTCATCCATCAAAACAAGAGAAAGTATCCAAGCAATATCATCCTTCCAAAAGTGTTCAAAAGCACTCCATTGCGAATTAGATAAAGAGAAGAGACAAGTATTGATGAATTATAAGTGTGACTTATGATTTGGATAAGAGGTAACACTAGCCTCTTTATATGAGGCAACCCCAACGCTAAAGACCCTCAAAATACTAAAATTCCATGATACAAGTGAGATAGGTCTAGGCTGACCCCTCGAGCAACTTCAAACAATAAAATACCATGATAATACAACAAAATATTCCCTCCAAGGTCACACACATCATGCTCCAAGGTGTAGGAGGCCTCCAAAGGCCACACCTCATTGTGAAGTGGTGCAAGCAAGGTGAAGTGTCATGTATCTTCATCAAAGGTCATGAAAAGTGTCACAAATCATCAATCAAAGATGCCCTAATGATGGGGTTGGCCCCACCACCATCATGACCATCACATGTGTGACGCCATCCTCAAACTAGTCAAGTTCAAGGTGTAAATCTCATCATCCAAGGTGAAAATAGGGATCATCACCTCTCCAAGGGGTGCCCAATCATCATCAAGTGAAACATCCTCAAACCAAGTGCTATCATGTTATGGGTAAACTGTCCAAAAGTATGGGTTTGCTGCCCATCTGTCAACTAATATGACCATATCTACAAAATGAGGGCTCATATGCCCATCGTCCAAGATCTAGGAGATGTGAGAGGGTAAGTATGAATGTATCAAGTCATCAAGTGACCGAACACTCTACATCACACGTGCCATGTCCTATAATAAAATGCGCAACGTTCTGGGTGAAAGCATGGGACGTAATCCAAAGGACCATGTCAGGTGCATCCAAATCAATCAAAGCCATAT
Organism: Picea sitchensis; assembly: GCA_010110895.2. Taxonomy (NCBI): domain Eukaryota; kingdom Viridiplantae; phylum Streptophyta; class Pinopsida; order Pinales; family Pinaceae; genus Picea; species Picea sitchensis. The sequence continues at coordinate 345,945 of SNQJ01S0002750.1, read as the reverse complement.
AATCAAGTAAGACGAATAATTACAATGTTCAAGAGTCCTTCGAAGCATATAAAGTAGGCCATCACTTAATATAGAAGCCACAAAAGCAATTCGCATTAGGTATCCCCTTCAAACTTCACATTAGCTCAACACATTATGTAATTTGGAAAATTTAGGTATGGGAGGTCCATCAAAAGACCTTATTAGGTGTGCCAATACCTAGGTAGAGGGATATTTCCCAAGAAAAGCCATCTAAGTGTAAGTATGGTGAATGAAAACGTGTTGGGATGACATCATTGTGATGGTGTCATTAACATGTAAGGCAACATATTTGGTCCATCTTCATGAGTGCCTTTGTAGAGGGAGCGCTTGCTGCTTGAGATATCCTTTCCTCGATACTTTTTGCATTCCAAATGTGTTATCTTTCCTTTTGATATTCTTTTATTGCATTGCAAGTCCCCTTTTTAGGTTTCAAGCACTTATTCTTTATTTTATCATTTTTTTACCGGGATAAAGTCCTTCTTATGATTATGCATTCAGTGCATTAGAACTAGGGGCGATTACCATTCGAGGGGGTAGAGCTCAAGCTGATCTTTGGATTTTGAGTTGGTCATTCACCGTCTCGTTATTCCTTCTTTATTTTATAGCATTCTTTCTCTTTTCCTAGAAGCTGCATCAACCTTGGCATTTTATCCCTTCTTCTCATAGAAGAATGAACCATGAGCCTTTTTGGTGTACATGTAACAACCATATAGAATTTTTTTACACTGCAGAAGGATCTGGGATGGTAGGTGTTAAGTATGGGGGGGAACAATACGTTACCATTATCAAAGCCTCATAGTAGTACCCATGTTCCCCAAGAGTGAAAACACTAGACCGAGATACTAATGATGGCCACCAAGGTGAAACAACGAAAAAAAATAACTTCTCTAGGTTATGATCCATTATCTGACTTAAACCAACAATCCTCAATCACATGCCAAATGCATTAAATATGACACTTTATATGAAACAAGGACTAATGCACCTCATAATGTGCCATACCACCCTCTTTTAATGAACCATGCTGATCGAGTGTGATGAGCTATGTTGATGAGGAGTGAGGCATCTAAATGGTTGATGGGTTTCTTCCTGTGAGGACACTAGTCATCATCATCATCATCAGGACTAATGTCTTCATTGCAGGCTATGGGACATGATATCCTCTAGTTACCCCTAGGTGAGAGGGGCTAACAAGGCCTACATGTCTTCATATTCTAATTGATGCTTCAATTGTAGTATGGATTTATATTTGAACAATTACAAGTCACATCTAACCCCTCCATATGGAACCCCTATGTGGAATTATATAAATTTCATTATCCATGTGTTAAAAGTGCATGGATGATATTTTGGAGGTAGGACCCAACTAAACAATAATGAGAGATAAATGGTCACAATGTCCATAGGAATAGGAATAATCTATTGCAAATTGATCTCATTTGCTAACCATATTTCCCATCACTTTATTCACACAATCTAGAAAAATAATGAGTATAGACATGGTTTCCAAGAATCGAGTATGTGAAGAATTAAACTACATAGAATTACTCCTATGGCAAACTTACAACAACAAACAAGATGGCAAACTTATTAACTATTTTTTGTGCATGTAAATTGTTTTCACACTTATTTTTATCAAAATTATATTAATACCTATGGAATAAAACTATACTCAATCTTCTAGAAATTAGATTAGTAGCTTATACGCTAATACTATGCACAAAGGAAAAAATGCGAAACAAAGTTTGAGGAAGGTGTTTCATATTGAGAATGAAGACCAAGTTGTTAAAAGTGTCCTTATTAAAGAATGTGTAAGGAGGCATTTATGATATACATTTCATAAAAGTGAAGATGCTAAATTCTATGGAGTTTAATTAATGAGAGAAAAATGTATTTAAAAGAAGTTATTGAAATGTTAAGTTAATTCCTACTAGGTTTATTGTCGTTTGAAATGTGCTTACAAGCGAGGTGACATAAATGGACTTAAAACCTATTATTTTCACAATTTTATGAAGGGTTGTTAGAAACTAACAAAATGTAATATTCACAATGGTTGTGATTTTTTACATGTTATAAGGCTTTTTGTGAAATCAATTAATCAATTGTGTTGCACTATGTAATGTGTATCGTCCTTGGTCATTCAAGCACTTTCGATAGCAAGGTTACTTGAATATTTACCAACTAAGCAAGATTTATAGGCAATGTATACATTTGAGTTTTTTTTTTCTCGAACAAGCATTGTAGTGAAATTGTATTTAACCCATCATTCAATTCATAAGGATAATTTCCTATATGTTACACATTTGAATATGCATGTGGGTCTCTTCTTCCAATGTTTTGCATAAGGACAATACAATATTGGAAAAAACATGTTCTTTTAACATGTGACATGCATATGCATTTTTTTGGGAAAAAATCAATGCACGGAAACAAAAAAAAATCAATGCATGAAAACATTACCTTGTTCACCTTGTACATAAGATTGAACTAGGTAAAGCTATCTATATCACGACGAGTTATTGGTTGAGTAATACATGAAGTTCTTAAATACCTTTGTTAGACATGGAGCTCAACCTAAGGGCTGTATATATGCTTGGCATTCGACTGGTGTTATCGCATTACCAACAAGCAATAGATAAATCAATTTTGACCAATATTGGGAAAATTTTGAATGTGCACCTAAGCTATATGCATTGTAGGCAAGTCTTGGATCATGCATTGCATGTATTGGAATCCAAAGTGAGACTACAACTTGCAAAATATATTTTCGACACACATTTGAACAAGAACCAAACACTAAAAAGCTTAATCACCATATATGGTTTTGCAATATCTTTTCCATAACAATCAAAACCAAGACCTATCACTAATTAGGAATTAAACACATCTCCAAGTTAATTGGCATTTCAAAGAAAGCAAGCTCATCCAATGAATATATTGCCTTTTTTTGCAAGTAAAAAACAAACAATATAAACTTTTAACTAATATTCGAATAGATATTCAACCAATCTACCCATTCAACTGATATTCATTGCGGTGTCTGCAATTCTCCCATTGTATGAATTGCAACAACTTCACATATATTTTCATACACATCGATATAACATCTCATTCCAACAAATGTAGTAACCAAAATCCTCTCAAATTTGTAATATCTATATATTTCATGTATTTCATAACTTAGCAATTGACTATTTTCTTATTCAGAGTTCAAGCTTGAAAAGAAAATTCAAGGCCACACCAATCAAGAAATTTTATTAAATAGAATTCATAGACATTTCTAAATCTTCTTGTAAATATGCTCTCCATAGGATTAACTATAATATAGAGCAATATGATTAACTATAATACACACATGAAACGCTTAACAATGACACACACACACACACATACACCGTAAAAAATTAAAGGAAGTACTTATGCAAGGACATGCACATACCACCAAGAATCAAAAGAAAGTACTTCAACAACGACACACACACCACCAATAACCACAAGGAAGTACTTCAACAATGACACACACCACCAAAAATGAAAGGAAGTATAGTATGAAGTAGACCTAACAATGTGCATGCAACAAAAGTAAAAGTGTTAAACACGGTATCAATCGAAAAACAAGAACATCAAAATTAGCAAAGCTACAAAATTGTTATGAATGACTTAAAAAACAAAATGATTTCAAACCTAAAATAGTGAGGAGCAAACAACAAATGAAACATAAAATGACTTCCATGCTCTTAAACATTTATTTGAGAAAACAATCTTAAGAACTAAATGACAAGTTATTAGAATTCATTCAAAAGCCAATCACTGCAACACCATATTAATAGTTTCACAATACAACACCCAACTTTAACATGCTAAGCTGACAAGACTGTGAAAAAAAAGTTTGAAAAACTTAAGACATGGAATCGTGATACTTGTGCAGAGAATTAACCATACAATGTGACCATCTGAACAAGCAATAATTACCACATCAAGAACATTTGAAGATACTTTTTATCAAATAATTTCGAAAATAAGCTTATAGAATCTAGCACAAGACCACTGAGAAATCCAACAATCTCAATAATTGAACTATGCAACACATGCCATCACAAATTTGAAAATAAGCCTATCGAATCTAACACATTACCACTAAAAAATACAACAATCTCAATAATTTGACTATGCAATGCATACCATAACAATTACACCAAACAAAAAGATCAATTTGAATTATAATTACAATTAAGACTTCTCACGAATTTTCAAATAAGAAAATGGATTTGAATGATGATCGAGATTCAACTTTTCAAATAAGATGTTACTTAGAATTACAAACATTTTAAAGAATAAATAACTTTGTAATTAAAATTGGATTTCAAATAGTATTTCAACTCCACAAACCTGCAATATTTTCCAAAAATAGAAAATGACATGGAGAACACCTTCATAAAATGAGGCACTAAAAATAGAAAATGACATTGAGAACACATTCATAAAAGTAGACACTATAATACTGTGAAAAAAAAAATTAATAGAAGAAGGAATAATAAGTAGATAAGCTAGATATCCCAGTGGGTTAGCTCGAGTGGATGAGTGTTGTGGTTATAATGCAAGAGGTCTCGGGGTCAAGTCCCCGACCAACCATATTGTTGAGTTTGGTGGGCATCACTTGATGTCCTCACTAGGTTAGGCCCCATAATCAGGGTTGATGGTTTACCCCGTTTACCATCCATGAATCATGGGGAAGTACTCAGAGGGGTTTCCATGAGGGTTTCCTTGGAAAAAAAAGTATATAAGCTAGAAGACATAGTGAAATCTTTCCAATGTTTTTGAAAATATTAGATTATTTTATTATTTACAAAATTTAATGAATCACATCACTTATCTTCACAACATAGGTATCTTGGTCACTACTAAAAGACATAACACAATGCCTTTGACTTCTATAACATCCTACAACAAGTATTGAACCACATTAACAAGGTCCTACCCTAACTTGATATTTAGACTTTGAACCCATTTCCTATTTTTCAAAATAGAGATATACTTGTTACTACCATACGGCTTGGACTTTGCCCTTTGACTTCCCAATTTGTCGATTAAAAAAATAGACCGCAATAAACATAACAAAAGAGCTTAAGAAACATAGGTTCTTATCTCCTCATCATTGTATTGATTTCAAAATTAATGATTGAAATACCTTGATCTCCTCCTATCAAATCATAGAATGATTCTCGAGCATGCCTTTCATTTTCTTGTGACCCATCCTTTGAAAGAATATCCCCAACGTAAGAGCTTGAATATCCTCCTTAAGTGTTGCATTATGTAATATTCCAGATATAAAAATTATGCAGAACTGAAATAAAATGCTAGAAATGGCAGACAAACAACAATATAACCAGAACAACACCATAATAACACTGAAATGATATTAGAATAACACCAGAAATAGCACTTTGATTTTGAGAGGATTGTTCACTTGCCTCTTCGAGGGGGAAACCTCCAGTCGAGCAGAGCTCTATTACAATAATATCCAAGCTAGGGTTCGCATACCCTCCACTCCTATTTATACTAAATATGTCTATCAAAAGAACCATCTAGAGGAAGATCCTTCTAGAAGCGAAAGCTTCTATTAGGTCTTCTTACATTCAACTTATTCTACCTTATTGAAAGCCCTTATTAATATTGACCTTTATAACATCCAGATATATTGTTCTACCTACTTGAGGGATTAGGTCCCTAACATGCCCCCCCCCTTAAAAACAACCTTGTCCTCAAGGCTTGAGACGTGGAAATTGCTGCAGAATGGTAGCTGATTCCCAAGTGGCATCTGTTGGAGTTGTATCTTTCCACTGGACTAACACTTCCTTGATGGTTCGCTAATGTAGGCAATGCTCATGCTGGTCCAAAAATGCTTGTGGCTGTAGCCAAATGGATCCTTCTTCGTCTAACTCGGGAAGGTTGGTTTGAGTTTGGCACTTAGTTCCAATCACCTTCTTTAAGCATGAAACATGAAAAACAAGATGTAGCTTAGAATGAGTGGGAAAAGCTAACTGATAGGCCACCTATCCCACATGCTTGAGAACGATATAAGGACCATAAAATTTGGGCGCCAACTTTTGACAATGGTCGACCTTGAGGGAATTTTTCTTGTAAGGTTGCAGTCGAAGAAACACCTGATCCCCTTATGCAAATTGACGTTCAGAGCAACCTTGATATGCTCGTTGCTTCATGCGATTTTGGGCCATGAATAAATTCTCTTTGAGGGTATGGAGAGTAGCCTCTTGAACTGTAAGCGTTTGGTCAACCGCCTGGACCTTCGAGACACCTGGTAAATATGAGAGAACTGAAGATGGATTTTGTCCATATACTGCTTCAAAAGGATTCATACGAGTAGCTGTATGGTATGAAGTGTTGTATCACCATTCAGCTAGGGGTAACCATTGAGCCCACTGATTTTTCTTTTCCAATGCAAAACACCTCAAATATGTTTCCAAACACTTGTTGACAACTTTAGTTTGACCATCAGTCTGGGGATGATAAGCTGTGCTTAGATGCAATTGGGTGCCTTGTATCTTGAACAGTTCTTGACAAAAATTGCTGGTGAAAGTTGGGTCACGATAAAAAACAATAGAATGCGGCATGCCATGAAGCTTGAAGACCTGATCCATGAAAAGTTGAGCCACAATGGATGCTGTAAATGGGTGTTGAAGAGAACATAAATGAGCATACTTGGAAAGGTGATCCACTACCACCATGATGATTGATTTATTTCTTGATTTAGGTAAGCCTGTAATAAAATCCATAGAGATATCCCTCCAAATAGCAGGTGGAATCGGAAGCAGTTGTAGTGTGCCAAGAGATTTGATTGTTTCTCCCTTGTTGCGTTGACACACATCACATTCAGCTAAAAAATTACGAACGTCTTGTTTCATACCATCCCAAAAAAAAGAACGTTTGACCTTGTCATATGTTTTGGTAAACCTGGAGTGCCTAGCTGTGTGGGTGTAGCATGAAGCTTAGAAAGTTCCATGGATTTAAGTTTTGGCTGTTTACTTAAATAGAAATGACCTTTGTATTGAAGCTCATCATGGAGCCAAGAGTACCCTGGGGAAACTGGAGAATTGGACTGCAATTGTTGTATCAGATGCGAACTTTTGGGATCGTGTAGCCATTCCTAGCGAATGGCTTGGAGCCAATTTGGTACAATGAAGGAGAGAGAAAAAAAGGATCCTCCATCTTCATATTTTTGGGAAAGTGCATCCACAACTACATTGTCTTTTCCTTTCTTGTAAATGATCTCATAATCATATACAAAGAGCTTAGTCACCCATTTTTGTTTCTCTAGGGAGGAAATGCGTTGTTCCAGAAAGTACTTGAGGCTTTGATGATCTGTCTTAATTTGGAAGCGTTGCCCCAATAGATAAGGGCACCATAGATCAACGACATGTAGAATAACCAACATTTCCTTTTCATATATTGATTTGCCCAAATTTCGTTCAGATAGTTTTTTGCTGGTAAAGGCCAAAGGCCGACCTTCTTGCATAAGGACAACGCCAATTCCTTTCCCTGAAGCATCACATTCCAGGAGAAAGGTCTTTGTGAAATCAGGAAGGGACAGGACTGGAGTGGTGCACATGGCCATCTTCAAGGTTTTAAAAGCCTGAGCAGCTGCCAGAGTCCAAGTGAAAGAATTATTTTTAAGGAGTGCAGTGAGAGGTGCCACAATATTTCCATAATTCTTAAAAAACTTGCTATAATAACTTGTTAAGCCAAGAAAATCCATGCAAGATTTTGAGAGTCTTTGGGTGAGGCCATTCTTGCATAGATTCGATCTTTTTAGGATCCACCTTGACACCATCCTTGCCAACAAGATGACCCAAGTACTCAACTTCCAAGGTGCCAAAAGCACATTTAGATTGTTTCAAGAAAAGTTGGTGCTGAGAGAGTAGATGGAGAACTCGATCCACATGAGCAATATGGTTTGTCCAGGTTTTTCTATAGATGGGGATATCATCAAAGAAAACTAAGACAAAATGACGGAGAAAAGGATGGAAGACATGATTCATGAGGCTTTGGAAGGTGGAGGGGGCATTACAGAAGCCAAAGGGCATGACCAAAAACTCATAGTGGCCCTCATGAGTTCTAAAGATAGTCTTAGGAATGTCTTCCTCTTTCATATGTATCTGGTGGTAGCCAGAACGAAGATCAAGTTTAGTAAAGAATTGGGTGCCACTCAATTCATCCAAGAGGTCATCAATGACATGAATGGGAAATTTGTCTTTAACGGTGAGTTTGTTGAGGGCACGAAAGTCAGGACACATGTGCCAAGAACCTTTTTTCTTTAGGACCACGACCACAGGAGAAGAGTAGGGGATCGTACTAGGGCGGATAACGCATGCGTTAAGCAGTTCTTGAACCATCTTCTCAATTTCATTTTTTGGGGAAAAGGGGTAACGATAGGAACATATATTGGGAGGAAGGATTCCTGGTACAAGGGGAATGGAATGATCATGAACACCACGGGAAGGAGGGAGTCCCTGGGGAGTGGAAAAGACCACTTGATGTTTAGAGAGGATGGATTGGAGGTATTGCGACACAAAGGGTGTCTCAGTTGCTTGTATGGCATGTAGTTGGGCAATAACGCCATAATGACCTTTTTTGAGCAGAGTTTCCATGCGATGGGAACTAATGATCTCAGGTGAACCGATGGTGATTCCTTGGAACTTATATTGTTGGCCCTCTTGGTCGAATTGCATGGTTAATTCCTTAAAATCCACGAGAATGGGACCCAAAGTCCTTAGCCAGTCTGCACCCAACACAATGTCACAACCGCCCATGTCAATAGCAAACATATGATATTTCAAGTGGTAGTCACCAATTTGGAGACACAGATTTTCACAACGCCCTCCACATTTCATGGTGCCACCATTGGAAATCATGATTTTGAAATTATTGACTGCATGGATATAGCAATGAGTTTCTTGGGAAATGCAATGATGAATAAAATTATGGGTGCTTCCACTATCAACAAGAATGATGACCTTCCTATGCTTGATGTAACCAATTAGCTTGAGGGTTTGGGGAGTAGAGAATCCAATGAGAGCATTTAGGGAAATGACCGGTTCTACTTCAGGAGGGTCTGAGGGAGGGGTTATATTAGTGGGTTCAGGTGAATCAGACATAAGGGGAGTTTCAACATCCTCTTCCGAAATATCCTTCGAGATGGCCATAAAAAGCTTTTGTTCCTTACAATTGTGGCCCCAAAAATATTTGTCATCACAATTATAACAAAGGCCTTTGAGTTGGCGTTCAACATTTTCGGCCCTGGTCAATTTTTGGATCTTTAGTGGAGCAGAAGGAGTAGTGAGATTTACTGGTTTAGTGCGAGGAATAAAGGAGAGTTTCCGGTTTTGAGAAGAGACAACCTGTTGTGCTTCCTTAGCTCTTTTAGTAGCCTCCACCCAACTTTGAGGCCGAGCCATGAGGACATGGGCATGAATCTCATCCTTGAGGCCATTGATAAAAGATTCTCGGAAAAAAGCATCAGACATGCCCTCTCTACGAAAAGCCAATCACTTAAAAGAAGTTATAAGGTCTTCCAATGTTACCGATTGTTTCAAGTTTGTCAAACTACCTAAATGGTTGGTGTTAGTGTCAAAGCGTTCATAAATCTCTACCACAAAGTGTGTCCAAGCAACATACCCTTGACGGGTAGTTTTTCTCGATTGCCACCATTGCCAACGTTCTTGATCTAGATGGAGAACATCGTACCGGAGTTTGGCCAAATCATTAGTAATTCCATACAAAGAGAAATGATGTTCCATTTGAGTTACCCAACCAGTGGGATCTGAGCCATCAAATTTGGTCACATCCACCCGCGGAAGGCGTAGGTCATGCTGAAAGTGATGGGGCTGAAAATTATGGGAATGAGAGGAAGTTTCAGCTTTGGTATGCAAAGGTGGGTCAGATAAAGGGGGATCTGCAGGGATATGCAGCGTGGTGTAGATCATCTAAACGAAATATTCAAGCTGGGTATTCATGTCTTGTTTGAGGTATTCTTTGAGTTCGATGATTGATGCGGCGATGGAGGAATGCATATTTTGATTGATGGTGGCAATATTGCCACTGAGCTGTCTCACTTCTTGTTGGGTCTCTGTGAAATTAGATTGCAAGGTATTGAAGCGAGCTTCCAAGTCTTGGCTACGGGTATGGGCCATGATGACGAGGGAAACGAAAAGGGGGGTGGGGTCAAATTTTTTCTGAAAAATGATAGATATGAATGTGATAAGGGCAAAGAGATAAATCCAATGGAATAGGTCTCAAATAATGGTGCAAAAATTTCTAGATTTTTTTTTTTTACACCTGTAGAGTTATACTCTGGTTTGAAGAATACTACAGTGATGAAATGCCCAAATGCTTAATCAGGAAGAAACGTGTAGTGATTTGGCAACTCGAACACATTTGCACAGCAATAAATCTTGTCTGTTTTATGTTTTGTTTTCATCCCCAAGGGTTAGGTATTCAAAGGTTCTACAAACAAGGGTTTGCCCTGTGCTATAACTCTCTTATATACGTGCGAGGTCCAACAGTAGTACCCGACCCAATATCTCAGGGAACCAACTAAGGAGGCTAGACCATGCCCTTAGCTGTACTACCCGACTACCCAGGTACTAGAGAGTATCTTCTCGAGTGCCGTTCTCAGTGACACTATAATAGTTTGGCGACCGATCGGTTTATCTAAAGAGGGCTTCGGGAAATCTAGGTCGATCCGTATACAGGGGCTGTTTGATGTGATACCACTCGAAGGGGTACCAACATGGGTTACAAGGGTGGCCAAAAAATGTGCGCTTAAGAACCACTTGTATTTACTGCGTGTATGAATCCCTCAACCGTGGGTTTATGCACGTAACGACAGATCTCTGTAGCTTAAAGACGTTAGAATATGTCTCTACCCTAAAAAAAATTAACCCACAATTTTTTGCTGAGGAAAGTGCTCTGATACTACTTGTAATATTCCAGATATAAAAAGTATGCAGAACATAAATAAAATGCTAGAAATGGCAGATAAACAACAATATAACCAGAACAACACCACAATAACACTGAAATGATATCAGAATAACACTAGAAAAAACACTTTGATTCTTAGAGAAATGTTCACTTGCCTCTTCGAGGGGGCAAAATCTAGTCGAGTAGAGATCTATTACAATAATATCCAAGCTAGGGTTCTCATACCCTCGACTCCTATTTATACTAAATATGTGTATCAAAAGAACCATATAGAGGAAGATCCTTCTAGAAGCGGAAGCTTCTATTAGGTCTTCTTACATTCGACTTATTCTACCTTATTGCAAGGCCTTATTAATATTGAAATATATTACATCCAAATATATTGTTCTACCTACTTGAGGGGTTAGGTCCCTAACACATTCCTCCCCACAACCGCATTAACCATCACTACAAGAATACCCTACAATAGACTAGGTTTCTCTCATTCCCCTTTTGTCTTCAAGGAAAAACCATGACAAACCCCAAATTCCTATTGTTACACCTCACATATTGTATGAGGTTCCACTTTGTGATTTTCATCATATTGATGGAGATTTGATGTTGGTTCCTTGGAGATTTTGGATTGACTTGGGGGGTTCTTCACCTTGATGGAGTCCCTTCTCTTCATTGCATTAGATCACTTGATGGAGATATTTGGTGGTGAGAGTCTCACTTCTTAGTTGGATGGTGATTGTGTTTGGTATTTGGTTTCCTCTTTATGGTTGCATATCTTCGGTTAATGGAGCATTGGGGTTAGGATTTTATGGTTTCACTTGATGTCTTGATTGATAGTTGTGGGTTGCTCTTTGGTGTTATGATATATCATTAGTGGATGATTCATGGTTATGTTGTTCATCCTAACACTCACACATACGACTTTGGATTATGGTGGGGTTGACTAGGAGATACCACTCCTATTTTCATGATACAAAACCTTTATGTGGTATACTCCTTATCGACACATATGTGGAGGCAATTTATTACTATTTTAATAAGACCACCCCTTTTGTACCTTAAAGCATATCTTCATTATAGCAAAACTACATTAATAACACATGTGGAGACACTTTATAATGTTTTATGTCTAATGGAACCATCCCCTTTTACCTCATGTATTAACCCCTTACCTTATACTATGGTATTGGCACATATATTAAGGTGAATTAAAAATTATTTCATAGTAGGTGGGTCTTACCCTAAGGAAGTCATGCACTTTATCTTTCCCATAGATACAATGGAAAGGGCCATGACATGAGGTCGATTGCACATATGTTCACACAAATGTTTATTTTAATGTAGTAGATGGGTGTTACCCATAATTTTGGTCGTCATGATGATGTATTGATAATGGTGTACTCAGGCTCTTCATTAGAACTTTCTCCTGAGAAAAGTTACCTTCATCTCTTTCCAGAAATCACAGTTTTGAGGAAGGTTCGCAGGCTGCCAATACATTTGCCTACGAGAATGCATGATTCTCGCAGGCTGCCTTAAGCCAGGGTGCGAGAAGTTCGCACTGTGCCTAACTACTAGGGTGCGAACACTTTCCAAAGAAGAGAAAATGATGAATTCTCGAAGCTTCTAGAAGGGAATCTTCTAGAAGGATGAGATGGCATTCGAATGGTTATCTAAGTACTGGCTTTCCTGATATTTTGGGATCATTCCTATCCAAGTAACTAATTCATTCTCTCCTATAAAATAAGGGGATTCTCATGGAAAATGTTAGAATCAAACTAGCAAGAGATTTATTGGAGAATTAGTGAATGACTGTGTGAAGGACTGATGCTACAACAACCAAGAACTTCAACAAGGTTATCAAAAGTGGTTGATCTTCTTCATACAAGTGAGCAAGTGTGTGTGTCAGAGCCAGAAGCCATCGAAAGGAGGTTTGCAACATCAAGGCTTAGGTTGTAAGATTTTCTTTCTATCAATTTAATACAGTAATATGTCTCTTTCCCATAAAGCTAATGTCACTTTATTGTACAACTCCTTGATCATATACTTAGATTGATTATTGAATATATTGAGTTGTCTTCACTTTGATTGGTTTGTATTGTTGTGATCTTGACAACGCAAGAGCATTGGAGAGAAGCTGGAAAAACAAAGACCCAAGGAAGCGATCACAAGGTATGTTCATGATTCTTGCTTCCTAGTTCATTCAATAGTCTAAATCTAGGGAAATAGTATTATTCTGTCCTGCTTTGTTCTAGATCCAGGTGGGTATAGGGAGATCAGTTTGTGTCCACACTTACGGATTAATCCTGAAACAAAATTGGCGACTCCACTGGGGAACCATCCCATTTTCTTAGTGGCTCTTTGTGTTTTTCTGTGGCCATTTGCTCTGATTTCATTTTTCTCCCGTCTTATCAGTCTCTGAGTCTTCAGGATATCCCGATAGACCTTCCGAGTCCAGAAGCTTTTTGAAATTTTACTTCATTTTTCAAATTTTTGGATATGTTCAAGAATTCTCGCACTACACTCCATTGCAGCCTACAAGAACTAGTCAGGTTCGCACCCTGCTCACAGGGTTCAGTGCGAGTTTCTCGCACCTTGCTCAAAGGTTGCCTGCGAGAATCTATGATTCTCGCACTGTGTTATATAGCTTTCCTGCGAACAGTCTTTTTCAAAATTTTGATTTTGAGGTTTGGTCTTTCTGATTGCCCAGAACAGTTGGAATACCTTTGATGGGTTTCTTGGACCTCTGATTGATATATTTCTTACTTTAGTTTGCATGCTTGAACAGTTTTAGGGTTTTAAGACTTTTCTTGTCATTTGTGATTTGACTTTCGTTTCTCGACTCTTCTGGCAAAACCATTCTCTCTGACTTCAGATTCTGAATGTGTTTGATTTGTTGGGATCCAGTGATTGGTTGAAAGTTAAGATTGCTTGGTTTTCTTATTTGCTTATGAGTTTGAAAGGACATTTTCGTTTGCATTGAGAAGACTCATTGGTTTGCTCTTTAATTTTGCTTTCATTGAAAGAGTTGATTGGGTTGTTATTTGCTTGTTCATTGATTTGATTTTTTGTGTTCTCATTGGTATAGTGAGAGTTCTTTTTGGAAAGTGAACAACAAGCTTTTCTTTCAAAAAATTGTTTTTGTCTTTAGAAAACATTGGAAAAATCAAATTTTTGAGTTTGTTGAAGTATTGAAAAAGACACATAGAGAATTTTCATTTGATTACTGATTGTTTGCATTGACATTTGAAAGGAAATTGTGCATTATAGTTCAGGGTTGATTTGGAAAACTTTCTCTCTCTCCCATACATAGGATTCATTGAACAAAAAGTGTTATTTTTCATTTTCATTCTTGCATTGTTTGGGTCAGAGTCATACACACATGAGTTTCATTTCCGTTACCTTTGACTAAACAACAGTTTTTAAAAACATTGCATAATCTTAAAATTTATCTAGTAAACTCTTTTCTAGGGCTCTTGTACACCAACATTTAGCTAGGCTAGTGCTTTGGAGTAGGAAGAGAGATACACTCTCCAAAAGCTCAAAACACACAATAGCATCTTGAGTTAGGGAGTGTTAAATTCCATTTGCAACATATTGT
>SNQJ01S0002750.1:309797-326344 GCA_010110895.2 Picea sitchensis | reverse complement strand
TAATCACATGGTTAGATTCGTACTTTGGACGACGAGATTGAAGACCCTAGATTTTATCTTTGAGGTCTAGGTTGCGATGGAGTATGTATACTTTACGACACATAGATCCACTGTGTATGTTTCGTGGCTATGTCGTCTTGATTTGAAATTTTTTGCATAGATCCACAGTGTATTCAGGTGGCTATGCTATATTTTGATGGCATGGATCCACAGTGTATGATTGGTGGCCATGACCCATGTCTATGATGTCATCAGTCTGTGATCTGAGTATGGGAATGCCTACCTCAGAATTGATATACATGATTTTCTGCAGATGCTTGGTTGTTTGCAGGTTTCCGATTAGATGTGCTTCTGGTTCTCGACACACACATGCAACTTACAAAGTATATCGGCTGTCACTAGTTCCAACCTCATACTTTGGGGGGCATTCTGTTACCCATAATTTTGGTCGTCATGATGATGTATTGATAATGGTGTACTCAGGCTCTTCATTAGAACTTTGTCCTGAGAAAAGTTACCTTCATCTCTTTCCAGAAATCACAGTTTTGAGGAAGGTTCGCAGGCTGCCAATACATTTTCCTGCGAGAATGCATGATTCTCGCAGGCTGCCTTAAGCCAGGGTGCGAGAAGTTCGCACTGTGCCTAACTACTAGGGTGCGAACACTTTCCAAAGAAGAGAAAATGATGAATTCTCGAATCTTCTAGAAGGGAATCTTCTAGAAGGATGAGATGGCATTCGAATGGTTATCTAAGTACTGGCTTTCCTGATATTTTGGGATCATTCCTATCCAAGTAACTAATTCATTCTCTCCTATAAAATAAGGGGATTCTCATGGAAAAGGTTAGAATCAAACTAGCAAGAGATTTATTGGAGAATTAGTGAATGACTGTGTGAAGGACTGATGCTACAACAGCCAAGAACTTCAGCAAGGTTATCAAAAGTGGTTGATCTTCTTCATACAAGTGAGCAAGTGTGTGTGTCAGAGCCAGGAGCCATCGAAAGGAGGTTTGCAACATCAAGGCTCGGGTTGTAAGATTTTCTTTCTATCAATTTAATACAGTAATATGTCTCTTTCCCATAAAGCTAATGTCACTTTATTGTATAACTCCTTGATCATATACTTAGATTGATTATTGAATATATTGAGTTGTCTTCACTTCGATTGGTTTGTATTGTTGTGATATTGACAGCGCAAGAGAATTGGAGCGAAGCTAGAACAACAAAGACCCAAGGAAGCCATCACAAGGTATGTTCATGATTCTTGCTTCCTAGTTCATTCAATAGTCTAAATCTAGGGAAAGAGTATTATTCTGTCCTGCTTTGTTCTAGATCCAAGTGGATCTAGGGAGATCGGTTTGTGTCCGCACTTATGGATTAATCCTGAAACAATGGGGTCACCTCCTATTATTTCTTTATGTTACCTTTGAAGTGAAGCCCTAGATCCTCAAATCCTATGCCAGAGTCGTGATGAAATCATGTGTCCTCTTGTTCACATACATGATGGGGTATCGTACGCTACACGTATGTTGACCATACATGATGGACGAGCAATATCCACCCAGTTGCAGAGTCATTAAGATTCCGTCAGTTGGACGATCATACATGCATTACGCATCGACTCATCCCACCACCACCGTCATGCAGGGATGACCATGAGAATCCACATCCATCGAACATCGATGAATCATCCCATGGAGCATCCATATTCACTTGTACTAGTGCATCTCCTCACTTGTACTTGTGTTTCCCATCACATATACAAACAACATGGGAATGGCGAGCAATATCCACTCGACTGCAGAGTCATTAAGACTATGTCAGTTGGATGGTCATACATGCATCATGCATCGACTCATCTCGTCGTCACCATTATGTAGGGATGTCCATGACCATCCACATCCATCTAGCATCCCACGGAGCATCCAACGTCACTTGCATTGGTGCATCTTCTCACATGTACTTGTCTTTCCCATCACACATGCAAACAACACAGAAATATCTATTACTGCCACCCTCCAATCGATGTATTAATGCGGGAGTTAAGGTCAATTTTAATGCCTCCACCTGCCTCATCATGTAGAGATATGCCCGAATCAATCCAATTCCAGTTTCACATTTCCAACGTTGGGAAGAGAATGAAAACCAGGGCTACTGAAAATCATAACAGAGACTGAAAACGAAGGCAAAGAGCTCCACCATGCATCTGATACAACTCCAGGTTTGAGAAGAATTCCACCGTGAACCTGATATAATAGTTGGGAAGAGGTAAATTTCTCTCACAATCATCTTCCAATAACATTGTATTCTTTTTCCATGATGAGGTTAGTAGTCACACCTTTTCTCAATGACCCATCTTTTAGAAAATACCAAAAAAAAAATTGATTAAAAAATATCTACGAAAAAAAACTAAGAAACACAATTTAGCTCCAGGTATATAAAAATGACCATTAAAGGTCTTCAACTCCTCCTGAACTGGTGACCAGAACATCTACCTATCTGTCACAACAATACCTAGATCATGTATGTTTATAATGCCTACCTCGACGCATACCTTGGGCGATCTCTCACAAGACGTTGTGGCTCTCTTTACTATCCACGGTGCCCAAGTTACAATCCTTCGATTCACCTTCTCCTGCACGCCCGACGATTTGATAAAGGAGATGGGAAAAGGAATAGCGGGCGTGACATGCTTGAACAAGGTTGGCGTTTTTATACCTACTCATCTCTTTACCATTTTAGGTTTCAACAACAAATCTTCCATTTGTTTGCCCAGAGGCAGAGGCAAACATTTAGGGAGTTCATATTCTTCGACAACGAGCCTTATGTCTTCTATCCTGAAATAAACGTCTCTAATCACCTCACCTATACTCATTTGATCCAATATGGTCAACATAAAAACCAACATTGACATAGTCATTCCCAGTTGGCAAGACATATCCAAGTATATATTCCTTTCTCATTTGATCCTCTGCCGAGAACCAAATAGTGTCTCTCAGGTTGCTAAAATTTTCACACTTACCCTCTCATTCCTGAGTTGTAGATCGTTTGCTTGTTTAAATAACAATACCACCACCAACAATGCTAATATATTCACACAAAGTCTCTAATCTTTTTCCATGTCCATGTCGAGAAACCTTCTTGTAGAGAAAAATCAATATCATATCTATTACAGTACACAAACATCACTCTACACTACAAATGAACGACTGAAAGGGAATGAAAATTAATAACAAGAACGACTGAGGGAGGAAGCTAAGCTAAATGTTGATACAATCCTTTTCAACTCAACTGCCAAAAATCACTAGTATGCATTTAATTAGGTGCTTAGGTGTTAGGTTGTTCACGCGTGTCCATCAAGGATGCATGCGATCTGCAAGTTGGTGGAGATTCTTTCAATACAACAACACTAGAGCACCCACCTATCGATATTCACATTCTTCCATGTCTATTGTTTATAAAATCTTAAAAAGTTTTTCAATTTCCTATATACGTTATATTTATTTTTATTGAGTTGTAGATTTCATTTATTATATTTAAATAATTATATAAATCTTTAGATTATAACTTTTGATGTTTTATTAAATATATTTAAATAAATATTTACATAAATTTATTTATATATTTTAGATTTACATGTTATCTTTGATTCAAAAACTTTAGACTACGCCGACCACCTATTATATTTGTGGGGTGAAGACCTGTGCATTTTGGATCCATAGTCATGGATCTTTATTTTCAATTCCAAGGACAACATCATCCTCGACTTTAAGTTTGTGATTTAATGTTTATTGCCTGGATCAAAATAATTTTTTGAAGCTATAGTAATGGATCTTTATTAATTTCAATCCAATCACATAGTCACGGTCAGATTACATACCCTACCCCCTTTTGGATTTGAACTTGTGACCTCTTATGAGGAAACAGATGTTCTTAACCATTATGGCCACTCCAATTACTAATAGTTTGTGATTTTTAAGATTGTAACTATCAAAAAGCTTGAAATTAATGGATTTGTTTGTTAACATAAAAATTATTTAACAATAATGTATAATTAGCAGGTTTGTAGATTTGGATTGTTAAGATTGAATGTGTTGGGTTCAAAGAAAAATGGAAAATGATGAATTGTTGAAATAGCCAAATTAGTGTGGTAGATTATAATTCTAAGGTTTGAGTCGATTCAACGGCCTCGATAAACTTTATATGTTATATAGTTCTATGTTACTTTATATATAAATTATAATTGGCAAGTAAAGAATACTTGTTTTTTTAAAGTTATTTTGAACTTGTCATATTTAATGTGTAAATGTATTTGTAATTAATGTTTATAGATTGGGTTGGTTTTCATTGATGTCAACCCTTGAAGCAAGTCCAATAGCAAATTTCGGTAGCCCCAGAGGTGTGGTTAAGGAACCTACATTTGTATGAGGAATAAATACATTAAGTTTAGTTAATTTGTAGGTAATACTATCATATATTGATAGTACACATCATGTCGTTTCCGGTGATATGTGGTACGCCATGTAGTTCCTCACGGTTGAGGAGATATGGCTTAGTGAAGTTGGAGGACCCTCATGAATATTCTAGAAGCCCCTAGAAGGTCAACAAAGAAGGCAATTATTCTAGAATCTCCTAGAAAGTCTTCAAGAAGTTTACTAGTCAAAGTGGTTACAACTAGGAGTTAATCATGGGTAAAGTTGTTGCAATGAGAAAATAATTAAAAATAAATTAGTTACAACAAGAAGTTGTGAGTTTACTAATTATGGGTAAAGTAGTTGCAACAAGAAAGTGGGTTAAGCCCTAAAAGTGGGAAGTTGGGTAAAACAATTAGAAGATGACCCCTAAAGGAAGGCACTTAGAGAGTATAAATAAGAGAGCAAGAGACTCCTATTAGCACCTATTGAGCACATTGAATATATATCTTATGAAAGGTTTATTGCATGTACTCACTGATACATATGAAGTTGCACAAGTCTGACGTAGCAAAGGAAGAGTGACATAAAAGTTTCACAGTTGTAGAAGATTGCGAGAAAGTTGTGAAAAACCCTGATTAGGGTCATCCTCACGAGTTAAACAGTAAACGTTTCGTGAGGCATCCCACGAGTTGCCTATAGATTGTCATGTGAGGCCCCGCTAGATAGCCCCTTTCGTCACACAAGGCAATACGAGATCTGAAGTTTGAGGAGTGAATCTGGTTGTAGAAGTTGAGGAGAGGCTACAAGAAGTTTGATAGTGTCCAGGTACAACATATCTATCTACAAGATAAAAAAAATATTTTACATGCTTATTTGTAGTTGGATGTTGGTGATTGTGTGGGATATGGTCATAGGATATTGAGCATTTACCCTTGAGGGACTATTGATTGTATGGTATATGTTGCATGAGGAAGATCTATAGAGGCACACTGCTGGTGCACTTGTTGTTTGTCATTGACACACTTGGTTGGGTATATTGCTGAGGCATATCTTGTATTTCTTGATCCACGTTTAAGGGATTTTGGTTGAGGTGTGTTGCTGAAGTTATTGGTACAGATTGAGGTTGCATAAAAATGAGGGTTTGATGCTTGGTTGATGTGAGGGTTCACTACATTTGGTTTATGATCGTTTGTATATGTATGTCACATGATGAGGGAGACATAGTTGTACATGGTTTGAGCGATAAACTTGTGACAGTGGGTATGAGATCTATGTGATCAGATCTGATTGGTTGAGGAGATTATTGTGACAGGTTATTGGTATAGGTTTTTGGTACAATTTTATGGTACAGGTTTTACAGTGACAACTTTGACAGTGACAAAGTGACAATGGTAGTATCAGTTATTTGACACTTATATTTCAGGGTGGTTAGACAAGGCACATATAGGTGGTTGTAGCCACCTTCCAGTTGTAGCCGAAGAACATAGGGAGTTGTAGCCTCCTTCTGGTTGGAGCCAGAGAATCAGGGAGTTATAGCTTCCCTCAGGTTGGAGCCTGAGAAACCAGGGGGTTGTAGCCTCCTTCCAGTTGTAGCTAGAAAACAAGGAAGTTGGCGCTTCCTATGAATGTACTTATTTTGAAAATATAAGAAAAAAATTATGTGGTTTTCTCCTGCATTGGGTTTCCACAAAAAATATTGGTGTACTATGTTTATGTGTGGCTGCTTATTGTTCATTTCTTATGTATACTTCTCATATTGAATGTTATTGGTAACCTACTCATAAATCAAAAAATACACATTGTGGTTAAAAAGGTTTAAACGTACTAATACTGATTCATCCCCCCTCTCAGTATCCCAACAATTGGTATCAAAGCAGGTCCTTCAAGAAGCAATCTAATCACTGGAAGGAGATATGGAATATGCTAATATTGGAGCACCAATGTTTGACGTTCAAAATTATGGATTTTGGAGTATAAGGATGAATTTTTTTTTATAGGCACATGGGTTTGATGTATGGCGAGCAATAGTAGACAGATACAAAGAACCGACCACTCCCCCAATAGACAAGGATAGAAAGAAACTCAGAGAAAACAATTCAAAGGCTAAATGTACTATTTTGAACAGTCTCGCTAATTCAATATTTGTTAAAGTTATGCATTGTGATTCTGCAAAATATCTCTAGGATAAGCTTCAAAATATTTATGAAGGGGATGCTAAAGTCAAGGGAGCTAAACTCCAAATCTTTAGAGCTAATTTCTAACAATTGAAAATGAAAGAAGACGAAGACATTACAACCTACATTCTATGAGTTGATGATGTAGTGAATACTATTAAAGCTCTGGGAGAAGAGATGAAGGAACCAATCATTGTTCAAAAGGTACTAAGGTCTCTACCTATGAGATTTGATCCAAAGATTTCAGCTTTAGAAGACAGAATAAATCTGGACACCTTGAACATGGATGAGCTACATGGAATACTCACCGCCTATGAAATGAGAACAAAACATGAGAACCCAGTTACAAAGGAAGCAACATTAAAAGCATCTAATAAGACAAAGAAAAAGAGCAAGCAAAAGTCAAATTCATATTGTAACTGCAACGATGATATAGAAGATGATGACGAAATGGAAAACTTTGTCAGAAAATTGAAAAGAGGAATCGATAAATATAAAGGTATGCTTCCATTGAAATGTTTTAATTGTGGTGGTGTTGGTCATTTTACTTCTAAATGTCCTCATAAGAAAAAAGAAAGTGATGAACAAGAAGATCATAAAAAGAAAAAGAAAAATTAAAAGAATAAAAGAAACACAAATATTTTTTTCAAGACAAGTCTCTGGACCAAGGAAGATAGTTCATCATTAGATGAGGAAGAATACAATGACAATAATGCAGAAAGAGTACTCTTCATGGAAGTAGAAGATTTCGAAGAAGATTCCAAGGAAGAAGGAGAAGTCGATCTTAGAGCAGAATTAATCAGTGCACTAGAAGAGCTAAGGATCGAAAGAAAGAAAATCAAGTCACTCAAGGCATAACTAAAAGAAAAAGAGGGATTTCAGAACTCTAGTTCTGAGGAAGTTGAGCAGATGATCACAAAGTTAAAAATCCAAATAGAAGAAGAAAAAATAATCAAAGAGGCACTCATAGGTCAGTTAGATGAAAAGGACAGGATGATTGAAGGCTTGGAAGCATAAATAGTCACTCTCAGGAAAGATCTTCAGAACAAGGACACATAGCAGAACAACACCAAAGTATTGGATGAGATCATTAGCAGTCAAAGTCCATACCATGACAAATCTGGACTAGGATATAACCAGACAGAGAAAGGCTCAAGCTCCAAGACAACAAAACATAGAATCTATGCATAAATAGTCACAGGCTCTTCCAAGAAGGAAGAAGGAATGAGGAACCAATAATAGGATTACATATATATTGCACCACCCAGAACACCCATATTTCAGAATCAACAACAACCAACAATGGATAGACCCCGATAAGAAGAAGGATTCATAAGAGAAACACCATTAAGAAGATCTTCCACGCCCACATATCAAACTATTTTTATTGGTTTATGTTATTCATGTAATAATTTTGGACATAAAACTGTGAATTGTAGAGCCAATAACGAGAACATGAATAACTATTAAGGCTACACAAGAAATGGTTATTCAAGAAGATCTTATGAAGCACATGGCAGAAGCTACAACATATTAGAATCTTTGAGCACTGAAGTAGAATGCTACAAGTGCAACAACTTTGGACACGTGGCCAAAGATTGTAGATTGACTGTTCCTCCTAGAGAATCAAAATAGAATATCAACAATCATAGACAGGAACCACAAAGGATATGGATAAGGAAGCATATTGAATTCAACACTGACAAATGCACACTTTCTCCGCAAGCTAAACACAAGAAACATGGATGGTATGTTGATAGTGGATGTTCAAAGCATATGACAAGTGACATGGACAGGTTTCTAACCTTGAAGAAGGAAATAGATGGATCAATTTCACTTGGGAATGACAACTCAACCATAATTATAGGAAAATGGACAATTAAGCTTGGAAGCAAGGATGCCAAAGAATAAAATGTTCTACTAGTCAAAGACATGAATCACAATAGACTGAGTGTAAGTCAAATGTGTGACTAAGGAAACAGACTTGTGTTTGATTCTCAAAAATGCAAAATAAGAAAAGTAGGGTCAGATAAATTGGCAGCTACAGCTGTAAGAACTCCAAGCAACATATATGTACTAAACGAAATTGGAAAAGAAAAATGTTGCTTAGGCAAGGAAGATGAAAGTTGGATCTGGTACAAAAGATTGGGTCACATAAATTTTGATAATATTGTCAAAGTCAGCAAAAGGGAAGCAATGAGAGAAATGCCCGAGATCTCAAAGCCAACAAAGATTTTATGCAAACATTTTCTATAGGGAAAACATACCAAGACAAAGTTCAAGTCAAAGGAATACTCCACAACAAAGCCACTAGAGATTGTACATACAGATCTAGTCGGACCGACAAGAATAAAGGGACTGCAAGATGAAAAATACTTCATGCTACTGGTTGATGACTAGACAAGAATGACTATAGTTTTCTTTCTCAAGAAGAATTTATAGGCATTCGAGAACTTTAATACATACAAAGAGATGGTTGAAACTGAGACAAAGTTTAAAATCAAGTGTTTGGGATCAGACAATGGATGAGAGTTTACATCAAAAGAGTTCACAGAATTCTGCAGTGACCATGGGATAAAGAGGTAATTCTCAATAGTGAGGACACCTCAACAAAATGGAGTGGTCGAAAGAAAGAAAAAAACAGTACAGGAAATGGCCAGAACCATGTTAATGGATTCCAAGTTTACAAATGTCTTTTGGGTACAAGCAGTACATACAAAAATTCATATTCATAACAAAGGAATGCTTAGAAAAAACAATGATAAGACTACATATGAGCTATGAAAAGGAAGACCAACGAATGTGAAGCACTTCATAGTATTTGGAAGCAAATTCTACATCAAAAGGGAAGATGTTAGGAATGGAAAATTTGAATCTCGAGTTGATAAAAGAATACTGGTTGGGTACTCAAGCAAAAGGAAAGCATACAAATGCTTGAATCTAAGACTCAAAAAGATAGTGGAAAGCATCAATGTGATGATCGAAGAGACAGATGGACGAAAGATAAAATAAGAAAGCAAAGATTCAGTGGAACATAATCACGAAGAAGATTTAAAGGAAGAATAAGAAGTAGAAGAAGAGGAAGAGCAGTCGGAAGCATAGCAAGAACAACAAGATCTTCAAGTACCTCCAAAGACACCTAGGAGACGAGTGAAAAATAATCATCCATCAGAACAGATAATTGGAAATAAAGATGCAGGAGTTGAAACTAGAAGAAGAATACATTCACCATAACAAAAACATCTAGCACTATTATCCACATTTGAGCCAAGAAGTTTTGAAGAATCCAACAAGGATTAATTCTGGATCAAAGCTATGGATGAAGAGTTAGATCAAATAAAAAGGAATGGCACTTGGGAATTGGTTCGAAGGTTGAAGAACAAGAATGTAATCGGTACAAAGTGGGTCTTCAGAAACAAATTGAATAAAGATGGACAAGTTACCGGGAACAAAGAAAGGTTGGTATGTAAAGGATATGCTCAGGTTGAAGGTACATAATTTGAAGATACCTTTGCCCCAGTTGCTAGAATGGAAGCAATCAAACTGATCCTAGCTTATGCTTGTTCTAAGAACAATAAAGTGTATCAGATGGATGTGAAATCAACATTCTTAAATGGAGATCTTGAGGAAGAAGTCTACCTCGAGCAACCTGAAGGATTTCAATTGTCAGAGAAGGAAGATTTTGTTTGCAGGTTAAAGAAGGCCCTATATGGTCTAAAACAAGCCCTCAGAGCATGGTATTCAAGACCGGATAGATACTTACAATAGCAAGGGTTCAAGAAAGGAAGTGCAGACAACAATGTCTACATAAAGGTAAATCAAGATAATATCCTGCTAATTGAAGTTAATGTTGATGATATTATTTTTGGAAGTGATGATGATGGGATGATTCATGAATTTTCCAAATACATGCATCATGAGTTCAAGATGTCATTGCTTGAAGAGTTGTATTTCTTTTTGGGTCTACACATATGTCAGAGAAACACATGTATCTTCATCTCTCAGACTAAGTATATTAGAGAAATGCTAAAAAGGTTTGGAATGGAAGATTGAAAACCAGTTAATACTCCTATGCATACAAATTGCAAGTTAAGTAAGGATGATGATTCAAAGGATGTGGACTAGAGACAATACATATCAATCATTAGTATTTTACTATATATGACATATTCTAGACCGGATGTGATGCAGACAGTTGGACAGGTTGCAAGGTTTCAAGCAACACCAAAGGAATCACATGTTATGACAGTGAAGAGGATATTCAGATATCTAAAAGGTACAAAAGAAATTGGATTATGGTATCCAAAAGGGAATGATCTATCTCTTATTGCCTACACAGATGCATGTTGGGCTTGTAGCATTGATGATAGAAGAAGTACAAGTGGAGCATATTTCTATTTGGGTGAGTGTCTGGTATCCTGGTTAAGCAAGAAACAATCTTCAATATCCTTATCTACAACATAAGCCGAGTATATTGCAGCAAAAACATGTTGTACTCAAATACTATGGACGAAACAAACCTTCAAGGATATACAGGTTGAATATGATGAGCCCATTCCGACATTTTGTGACAACACCAATGCCATCAATATCTCAAAGAATCCAATGATGCACTCCAAGACGAAACACAT
Source organism: Picea sitchensis (assembly GCA_010110895.2). NCBI lineage: Eukaryota > Viridiplantae > Streptophyta > Pinopsida > Pinales > Pinaceae > Picea > Picea sitchensis. Next base: position 315,126 of record SNQJ01S0002750.1, on the reverse strand, counting down.
TCCGATCAAGTTTCACTTTCTATAGGAAGATGTTGCAGAGAAGAACATTAGGGTCTAGTATGTTGGGACAAAAGAACAGATCGTGGATATCTTCACCAAACTGCTTCCAAGGGAATCCTTTGAGTATCTTCGACATAAACTTGGAATAGTTTCTTCCCCATAATGAATTTTGAATGCTTTTCATATATGTCATAGATTTACATGAGGAAGCACCAGTGATGAAAAAAAAGGAACAATTTAGATAGGGGGAGAATCCCAAAGGACAATTCATATAGGGGGAGCATCCTAAAGGACAGTTTATACAGGAGGAACAACACAAAGGATAGTTTAGACAAGGGGAGCAACCCCAAAGGGAAGATACCCTTTTTTGTTGATGTCAAAGGGGGAGAAAGTAATCATAGGCATGTATGGAAATGAAGAGAAGGAACATAGACATGATTCTAGGGGGAGCGATGGTGATAGGGGGAGCATGAGAAAAAGTATTGCTATGCCATCAATGTTGCATCATAATGCAGAGTGTTGATATCAATGCCAAAGGGGGATATTTTTGATAGATTGGGTTGGTTGTCATTGATGTCAACCCTTGAAGCAAGTCCGATAGAAAATTTTGGTAGCCCCAGAGGTGTGGTTAAGGAACCTGTGTTTGTATGAGGAATAAATATACAAAGGTCAGTTAATTTTTTGGTAAGACTATCATATATGGATATTACACATCGTTCCATTTCCGATGATATGTGGTATGTCATGTAGTTCCTCACGGTTGAGGAGATATGGATTAGTGAAGTTGGAGGACCCTCATGAATATTCTAGAAGCCCCTAGAAGGTCAATAAAGAAGTCAATTATTCTAGAATCTCCTAGAGAGTCTTCAAGAATATTACTAGTCAAAGTGGTTACAACTACGAGTTAATCGTGGGTAAAGTTGTTGCAATGATAAAATAATTAAAAATAAATTAGTTACAATAAGAAGTTATGAGTTTACTAATTATGGGTAAAGTAGTTGCAACAAGAAAGTGGGTTAATACCTAAAAGTGGGAAGTTGGGTAAAACAATTAGAAGATGACCCCTAAAGGAAGGCACTTGGAGAGTATAAATAAGACAACAAGAGACTCCCATTAACACCTATTGAGCACATTGAATATCTATCTTGTGAAAGGTTTATTGTAGGTACTCACTGATACATCTGAAGTTGTGCAAGTCTAAGGTAGTGAAGGAAGAGCGATGACAAAGTTTCGCAGTTGCAGAAGATAGTGAAAAATTTATGAAAAACTCTGATTAGGTTCATCCCCATGGGTTAAAAAATAAACATCCTACGAGGCATCCTTGCAAGTTGCCTATATCCTATCACACTAGGCCCCACTAGACAATCCCTTTCGTCACACAAGGCATTAGTACCAAATCTGAAGTTTGAGGAGTGAATCTGGTTGCAGAATCTGAGGAGAGGTGATAGGAAGTTTGAGAGTGTTCAGGTACAACAGATCTATCTACATGATCAAAAAGGTATGTTACATGCTTATTTGTATTTGGATGTTGGTGATTGTGTGGGATATGGTTATAGGAGATTGAATATTTACCCTTGAGGGACTATTGGCTATATGGTATATGCTGCACGAGGCAGATCTATAGAGGCACATTGCTGGTGCACTTGTTGTTTGTCATTGACACACTTTGTTGGGCATATTGTTGAGGCATATATTGTATTTCTTGGTACATGTTTGAGGGATTTTGGTTGAGGTGCGTTGCTGAAGTTATTGGTACAGATTGAGGTTGCATAACAGTGAGGGTTTGATGCTTGGTTGATGTGAGGGTTCACTACATTTGGTTTATGATTGTTTGTATACGTATGGCACATGATTAGGGAGACACAATTGTGTTGGATCATGTTTTCATTGATGCCAATGGTTTGATTATTTGGGAGATTGTTGGATCATATGTCATTGATGTAAATGGTTTGATTGATTGATGTCATTGATTGATGATTGATGAACAATGTATATGTATTGTCCTTGATGAGAATGATATATGTCAAAGTGGAAACCAATTAATAAAGATGGATCATTGATATGATGCATCGATGAAGATGGATCAATGAGTTGTCATTGATACATGATGATGCATAATTTGTTTGATGAAAAGATGACTCATTATTGATACATGATGATGCATAGTTTGTTTGATGAAAAGATGACTCATTATTGTCTTATCATGATTGATAAGGTGAAAAATTGGACGAATTCCAAAGTGGTCCCATTATGGTGAAATCCCTCACAGGAAGACACTTTGCAGATTGAGTTATCCTAGAAGAACGGTTGGATGACCCATGCTTGTATGTGGAATAATGAGAGAAAGATCAATGAAGTTGTTGGTGAAACTATCCTATATGGATAATGCTTGTCATGCCATTTCCGGTGGTATGTGGAATGTCACATAACTCCTCACGGTTTGAGAGTTATGGCCTTATGAAGTTGGAGGACTCCCATATGAAGGCTTGAAGCCCCCAAGGTCAAAGAAGTCAAAGTGCTTGAAAAGAAGAAATCATTATTTAAATAATAAAAAGTGACAAAATCAAGAAGGAATATTTAAATGATAAATATTGGAGAATTTTCTATTTATGGAAAGTGGTTAACCCTAAAATAAGGGAAATGGGTTAAGTGACCTAGAAATGGGTTAAGTGACCTAGAAGATGAAAGTATAAATAAGAAGATAGGATGTCTTGTGAATAGTACATTTGGTGAGAGCTTCTTGTGTATATCTTTTAGAGTATTGATGGAGAGCTTCTTGAGAATTATTGGTGTGGATCTCTTGAGCATGATCGAAGATCTATTCTGAGGAAGAGAGCGAGAGGAGGATCTCATGGACGCATCAAAGTTTTGGCAATGTCAGAGATCTTGACGGAGAAATTCTCGGAACTTCAGAGACCCTAGTTTTTTAGGTATACGCAGGATGTCTGTGCTTAGGGTGTGTATGCATTAAGGTATACGTGGGTTGTCTGAAGACACAGACCATATGGTGGATAAAATGGTGAAGACTTGTGTTTGAGCCGGTGCCAAGCTCTTGGATGATTAGGTAGGTTCTAGATCTGCATTCTATGGCCTTAGATCTATCACTGAGACACTGGTATGATTACATTATTGTCTTTATGAATACTATTGTTTGATGTGATGGGAATGCTTAGGGCATATTGGTATGGATTCTATGATGTGGTTCAGTTTGGTTGAATTGGTTGATGGAGTGATCAATACTCTTGTGATTCAGTGGTGACATGATTTCTATGGTATACTAGATGCTTATACATTTTTAAGATAGAATTCATATTGATGTATTGTGGAGCATAAGAAATCTATTGGAGAGCATGGAGATGTTGTGACTGGCTATGGGTCAGTTTAGATAGTGGAAGAAAGAAGAGAAAGTGATTGCAGGTTGCAGAGGATCTGAGCATGTGAAGCAAAGAAAAACCCTAGTTGCTCAGAAGCATACACATGTTGCATTATACACTGGCCACGTGCACACGTGGGCTGTAGTGAGCCAGGGCACGTACACACACATGCTGCACTACTGACAGGTCGCATACCTGTTGACAGATTGATATCTGTTGAGGATTGTTGCCTCATTTCAGTTGGTGTTGAGGGTGTAAGCCAAGTCTTGCATTATAGAGTTGGTGCTCTTGTAGAGTTGTACTCTATTCAGTTGTTGTTGATAAACCCCAGATTGTTGTCCATAATAAAAAGAAAAATTGTACATACATCTTGTGTTCTTTGTGTTACTTGTGGTGATGACTTATTGATGATATGTGTTGCTGATATATGCTGCTGATATATGTTCACATCTAACTGGTTATAAATGACAGCAATGGGTAATGAATAAATGTTGAATGTTAACTAAGGAGTTTTATGTGAAGAGGGAAGTTTGGGTAAAAGAGCCCCACGCTCATTCACCCCCCCTTTCTAAGTGTGGTAGGTGTGTCCAACAAATTGTACATGGTTTGAGCTATACACTTGTGATAGTGAGTATGAGATCTATGTGATCAGATTTGATTGGTTGAAGAGATTATTGTGACAGGTTATTAGTATAGGTTTATGGTACAAGTTTTACAATGATAGAGTGATAGTGGTAGTATCCGTTATTTGTCACTTATATTTCAATGTGGTTGGAAGGGGAACGGATAGGTGGTTGTAGCTGGAGAACATAAGGGGTTTTAGCCTCTTTCTGGTTGGAGCCAGAGAATCAAAGAGTTGTAGCTCCCTTTAGGTTGGAGCCTAAGAAACCAACGGATTGTAGCCTCCTTTCAGTTGTAACTAGAAAACAATGACACTCTCACTATCTCTCTCTCTTACAACGACACTCTCAGTAGAAGAAACATTGATGAATTTTGGCTATACGTATGCTCCTAACCTCATCCATCAGGGGGCATCTGTTATGAATGAAATTTCATCCGCAAATGGTTACACGAATCCAACATTGTCAAACAGTTATGAGGTCACCCATGGACCAAAATTACCACAAAATCATTTCCAAAAGGTCCAAAACTATACAACCAGTGATAAAATTAAGGTGCGCTATGACTACACAGGGCGCGTGCGCACATGCACGATCCATAAACGCACTAAAAGCGCACATGTGCACGATGCACGACTGTGGTCGCTAAAAGATGTGCAGATCTGAGAACGATGCATTTATGAGATTGGTCGGCCTCCCACCCACTTCTGGTTCAGCTTCCAAGTTGATTTGACACCCAAATCTCAACTGAATCCGACTGGGTGGCTGGTCAAAGACCTAAAAATGCCCTAAATAACCTCTTTTCACACTACAAGCTGGTTGCACAATACCTCAAAGAGGTGCTATAAAACAAGGCCATGGGTGCACTTCATTTTCAAGGAATTCATTAGCAAAGTTATGTTGCTGCTATTCTCTTGAGGAATCCTCTATTCTCATCAAGAGTATACTAGCACCATTACATTGGGCAATCCATCTCACCTCTTGAGTGGATTAGCTTGGGATTCTTTCACCATTTCATTCAAAGTTGTAAGAAGACCTTAGTTGTGGGGGTTCAAGAGCCCTCCCTTGGAGGAAGAAGGGACCCATAGTCTTCTTTCTTCTTGGTGTTTTCTTTCACTAATATAATCCTTGCCATTGGTGACATGAGTCTTATTGGTTTTTTGTTCTTATGTCCTTATTCTCAATAGTTTAGTTGTTCTTTTATTTCTTAGTTTATTTCTTAGTTGTTCTTTTATGTTTCTTTCTCTAACCCTTTTCCTTTACAACTGTCTTGCTTAGCTAACCCAACTAAGCTTGTAAGCACCTCTGTTTTGCTCATTTAGGTGACAAAAGAGG